>CATIWR010642482.1:0-16563 GCA_949677035.1 Omphalea diandra | reverse complement strand
ATAAAAAAAACATTATCTGTTACTCGGCTCACTTATAATTTTATCTTCAAAACAAAATTATATTTATATATATATATATATATATATATATATATATATATATATATATATATATATATATATATATATATATATATATCATTCAAAGAAAATCCTGGATTCATTATTGAGTATTAGCCTCTAATCTTTTTACGAGTTTCAATTTGATACTCACAAACCATAAATCTATTTCAATAAGCATCTATATAACTATTTGTATCATTAATCAAGTAATAAAATATCAAATTTAAACACAAAAGACTTTAGAATAAAAAAATAATATATAAAAATAATAAAGATTCAAGAATTGAGAAATTAAATTAGAACAAATGTATAAAAGTATAGATCTCAATCTTTAAAAAAAAATGGAAAAAAACAATGATTTTTTTTTAAAAAAAAAAGACTATTACTGATGAAAAATCTTATTAGGAAGAAGAGGTAAAAGAAAAAGAAGAGTAAAAAATTATAGAGAGAGGGAGGTCCTCTCTCCAAAATTTTAAGGCTCTAGAATTATCCTATTATTGAATAACAATTTTAATTTAATTATAGTAAAAGGTATCCTTGGTATAAATTTGTAAATGCACCCTAATTGGAGCCCAGTCATGATACTAATGAAAAAAATATGTTTAATCCAGCCCACCACCCCCATGATTCTCACTCATTGTATTTGTTGCTTAAAGCTTGCCCTCTTGGAAGGAAAAAAAGCAACTCAGCTGCCAGCTCCCGTCTCAAAGGAATGCAATAGCATTTCCATTTCATGCTACCCTAACAACAACAAAGAAAGATCAGAAAAGAGAGACCCACTTATAGGCCACCATCGTCGGTCACTAGTAGTAATGAATATGTACTACTAGCACCAATACCACCAACCCAAAAAAAAAAAAATTTAATTAAAAAATAAAATTTCTTATTATAATCCATTCCCACATCACAAGATCATGGAACCTGCAAATGGGATCTGCCTCACCACCACCTCCTCCACCACCACTAGGCCGAATTTCCCTCTTCAATTACTAGAAAAACAACAACAACAACAATTACCTGCTCATGATCAACCTAAAAAACCCCCTCCTAAACGCACCTCCACTAAAGACCGCCACACCAAAGTAGAAGGCCGAGGCCGCCGCATCCGCATGCCTGCTACCTGCGCAGCACGCGTCTTCCAGCTCACCCGTGAACTAGGCCACAAATCCGATGGGGAAACCATCGAATGGTTACTGCAACAGGCTGAACCAGCTGTCATCGCTGCAACCGGCACGGGCACCATTCCCGCCAACTTCACTTCCCTTAACATTTCCCTCCGCAGCTCTGGGTCCTCCATCTCTGCCTCTCACCACCTCCGCCACTCTTATTTCAATAACCCCAACTTCGCAGCCCACCACTTACGCCCCAGAGCCGACTGGGAAACAAACGTCGTCATCCTGGATGAAGCATCTTCCAGTCAGAGAAGGTTTCTGTTTCAATCGGATGATGGTTCATTAGGCTTGAGTAATGTACATGGGAATTTCAATACCCCCGCCGTGCTTCGAGCTAATAAACAAGAAAGTCCTTCTTGTTTTGATATCTCCGATGGGGAGACAAGTCTAGCAAGAAACCGAAGGGCGGAGCATGAATTGTTATCACAAGGTATGGGAAGTTACTTGATGCAATCGACTAGTGCCGGGACTATTCCGGCGAGTCATAATCCGATTCCGGCCACATTTTGGATGATGACTAATCCTAATCCTAATAGTAGTAATAGTAATCATAATCAAGTAATAAGTGGCGGTGATCCGATGGTGACATTTCCATCTTTTAGTTGTAGTGGTAGTAACAATATATATAGGGGTTCCTCTATGTCTAGTGGGTTGCATTTAATGAATTTTCCTGCCCCAATGTCTCTCTTGCCTGCCCAACACTTAGGCTCAGCAATTGGTGGTGGCGCTGGAGGAGGAACTGGTATTAATGTTGGTGATCATAGTCATTTAGGTGTGCTAGCAGCGCTTAATGCGTATAAACCAATTTCGGGCAGTGGCAGTGGCGGCGACGCGTCAGAGTCTCCTGCGGGTGGATCTAACCCACACCATGAAGGAGACGATGGACGTGTTACAAGTAGCTAAGTTACCATTTCTACATATGGATTACAAGCGTATGGTTTGATTTTTACTCACTACTATATATATATATATTGCTTCGAGTATATATCATATATAAACATATTCATTTTGCAATGTAGGTTTAATCAAGGGTTTGATTGCTTAAATTTGAAAATTGAGTTTAGCAGTATTTGATTTTGGTGTGAGAGTAGTAAGTGAAGAGAAAATTTTAGGGTTTTGAAGGAAGTATTGATTAAAATGATGTTGAGTAATAATATTTAGTTTGCCTGATCTTGTGTTAGTCCAAATATTTCTTCTTTTTTGTTTTTCGGTTTTTTTTTTTTTAATAACTGTTGGTTTGCCAGCAACTTTGGCTAAAACATGTCTTATGGTCCAAGAAAATCAACAGATTACTCTGCATGATATGCTGTGTTGTTGTTCAACTAACCTTACTATATTACTAACTTGAACTTGAGGGTATTAGGTTTTAAGAAATTCATAATCATAATGACCATCTCTCTCTCTCTCTCTGTATACGGGAGAATGAATTTGATAACAATACATATATACTGCTCCCATGCATTTGGGTTGTTTCTCCCCATCTCTGCATGCTGTTCTTATATTATGGTGTGATCATTCATAGAAGACACCAAGATGGATACCCCACTGATCGCATAACTCATGTAGCCTACAACTAGGAATTCATTTGTTGATCAATTAACAAGATCATTCTTCTCTTTAATTCTAAAATATATATGAGGAATTATGCATACGCATCATCAGCTGCTTGCACTTCATGAACGATCAGTGATGGCAAAATAATGCCACGCTTGCGTGCAGTATTAAGAGAAGGCACCATGCATTTGCATGAAGCTAGATAGGCATATGTGGAATATCTACATATTAAGGAAGCATTACTTTTGTTTCGTGGCTTCAGTATGTGATTGATCATGAGCATGATGAATACATACATACCCGTGTGTCTGTCTGTCTGTCTATATATATATATATATATATATATAGACACACGGGTATGTATGTATTCATCATGCTCATATGATCAATCACATACTGAGGCCACGAAACTACAGTTAGCTTCCCTTTTAATTATATATATATATATATATATATATATATATATATATATATATATATAATTAGAAGGGAAAGATCAAGTTTGCAACTAAGTAGTTAGTCTCTAGTCCCAGTTAGCATATAATTTAGTTAACTACCTCAAACGCCTTGTATACACGTTTGATCATCTTCGGCTCGAAGATCAACCTTGAAATATTTAAAACCATGTTATTTTGTTAATTGCTTTGTATAGAAGGGTTCAGAAGTTGCTAAATGCACCTCATGCACATCATTAAAAATTATTATTATTGATTAATGTTTCTTGTTCTAACAAATATGTGAGTAGGGTCTGAAACTTATTTTTACAAACATGAATGAAATTTTATGTTTCTTATAACAATATTGATTTTGAGAAAAATATATGTTCATTAAGGCTCCATTTGTTTTATAAAAAACATTTGCTAGAAAAATATTTTTTGCATTTTTCTTTGTTTAGTATATCCAGAAAAATTTATCAACATAAAACATTTTTTTAATCAAAGAGAAACAAAGTTATTTTTTAGAAAAATGATTTCCTATTTTGAAAATGGTAAAACATTTTTCAGACTTTTATTAACTCATTTAAATGAAAAATAAATCATATAAATATAAATATTTATTATCATTGGTCATTATTAACTGTTGACATCCATCATCAATCATGAGACTCACAAAAAATTTCAATTTAATGTATTTTTTTCTTATGTTAAATAATAAATGATATAAATATAAAATTTTATTGTCTAAATTTTGTTATAATATTATAAATAAAAAAATTAATATTTTTATAGTGTATTTCAAATACTAAAAAATATTTGTCTCACACAAATTATTTTTCTTGAAACAAACAGAAAGTGTCAAGCAAGGGATTTCAACTGTAGGTTATCATTCAAAATTAGGATTATATTTACACATTTTTCATTTAGTTGAATATTGACTTTGATTTTTTTTTTTTTTATAGTAAGACAATTGACTTTTGAATTTTGAAGGAGTTTTGAAAAAATTATTGATTAAATTGATCTGGTTGCTGATCGGTAAATTTAATTCTTTTTTTCTTTTTTATTGAAATAGAATTCTTAAACAACACGTTCACAAATCAAAATAATTGACTAATTGTTTTGTGTTAGCTATAATTTAATATATTATTTAAAATATATTTATAAATATTTATTAAAATATGTATTATAAAAATATGAATATAATTTAATAAATAATATTTTTTCAAAATAGATGATATATGTTTATTATTTTCTGGCTTTATTTTTAAAATATTTATTTTATAATTTCTTCTAATAATTTTTTCTTTTCATTAATAGTTTCTTTAATTGGTTAGGTTTACATGACAAGTCAATATTACAATCACTTATTTATTACAATTAGATTGACATTTGACGAGTATTTTTCTCAAAGAAACTCTAAAACCATAGCGAAAAATGGAACATGATTATTCACACTTCAAAGTTCTTAAATTTACTTCATCTTACTTTTTAATTTGATTAAAAGACTACAATACCCACTTATTGTTCCCTAATTTTCAAAAAAGAAAGTTATCATTGCAATTATTAAAAGTAACATTTATAAGTATTAACTAGGAATAATATAATTTTGCCCTGAATTTCCTTTCATCACTTGATGTTGGTCCCCATTTTATATATAAAGAATTTTTTATAATTTATTTTGACAAAATAATTTTGCAATTCATTCAATATTATTTTTGATAGACATAAAAAGAAAAAATATCCCTAAATTATATAGTTTTTAGGGTTTTTTTTCTTTTTATATTCATACAAAAGTAATATCCATTTTGCTTATTTATGAATTATTTTTTAAGAATGTGAATTCTGTATTGGATGCTGCATTTTGATTTTTTTTAAATTATTCAATAATATAATTTATTATGTGATTCAATACTATTTAGTTAATGAAATAACAAGTCATATTTGTATATTTGAGAAAAAATGTTATACATTTTCAACAAACAAGTTAAAGTATTTTTAAAATTCATACATTTGAACAAATTTTATATTGATATTTTAATAAAAATGTATAGATAGCATAGTCATTTAGCAAAAAAATAAAACGAAGTGATATATATATATATATTGACATTGAGTGATATTGATTTTTTTTGCAAAGAGCATATAAATAAATTCTTACATCGCATTTGAAGATAAACATATCTTCTTTAAAAAAATTACCAATTAAGCTAAGCACATATATGTGAGATAAATTGTTCAAATTGGATTATATATCCGGATGTGCAAGACAAACCTATTTATCAACATCATTAAAAATAAGCTTTGTTATTAAATTGTATTGGTTGCAGATTAATTAAAATAAAAAATGATAATTAAATATGATTAACTGTAAGTATGGTTTATTGTCATTTGTCTGTGTCATTAAAGTATGTCTGTGTGCATTTTTTTATTATATACTTAATTTGAAGTGCATAATTATGTGAATTTCCTATTAGCATTTACTGCTCACCAATCTGCATTTTCGACAAATTGGCAAACTGGCACTCGAATGCCACTGAAACTACTTTAAGAAAACAACTAGGAGCAGCAGAAGATAGAAGAAGAAACCATTAGAAAACAAATAATTCAAGTTGCAGACTAAATTATACACCTCATTTTAATATACATGCCCCAGCTATATAGCAGTGATATTCTGCATATATATAAATACACCACCCATATGCATTAATGGTAAAATATTTTGCACACTGTCATTAATCAATCGCTAGTGTATAAAGAAAGGCTCAGTGGTGGTTACACTCTTTAACTATTTGATCATATATGTAGCAGGTTGTCTTTCGAATCCACATATAATAAGTGTATGCTGCTGCAGTACAAAGTGCTATATATAATGTATGAAAAAGATAGATGTAGCTCCGAGCGATGAGTCATGGGAACAGTCAAATCACATTAAATTACTGTTTTAGATTGTTTTTTATCTTTTTCAAATATAGAATTTATCTAATGATGTATAGAAATTAAATAAAATAATAAAGAAATTTCATATGCAGAGTGATTAAATTCTTTATTTAGAATATGAAGTGAAAAACGGTTTAATATGATTATTATTATCATCAGCGCCGTGTTTGGTTTATTGAAATTTTTTTTGAAAATATAAAAAATTAACAACAAAGATAAATAATTGAATAGAAAATATACAAGAAATAAAAATTTAAGTGAAAAAATTCTATATTTGATATAAAAAACAATCAAACTCTACTTTAATGTGATTTTATTGCTCTTTATCATTGCTTATATATATATATATATATATATATATGAACAGTCATCACCTTGAGGCTTCAGTCTGGAAGATATACATGTGTATACACCCTCGTAAGCCTAATTAAGAATGTTGTAATTCTATATTTTTCTCTGTATTATATATGGAGAAAGATAAGATATTTTATCCTTACTGGCCAGAGAGCTCTAAATAATAAGAGATAAAGAATATTTAATGGTTAGTTATGATATTGAGCAGAATGTGGGGCTATGGCTTAAATTAAAATTTGCATGATATCGTATATGGCCAATTACTCATTATTTAATTTAGTTTCCATTTGGGGATTGTAAACATAATTTTTGCCTTGTCATCATGGTGGTGTTCCTCTTATTTGCTAAAAAAAGACGGTACAATTAAATGAGGGTGAGCACAGACTCAGAAATTTTTAAATTACATCACATAATTAAATTAGATATAATTGAAATTACACATCTTCAATTTAAATAATAAAATTAAATCATATTTATTTTTTCAATCAAAATGATATTAAAGATTTTTTTATATTATTCGAATCAAAAATCAAAGTAAATCACACTATAGCTATCTTGAAATCAAAACTCTCTCTGTGTGTATATACATATGTCCCCACTTTTATTTTTTTATTTTTAGCAAATATCATTTGGCAAAATTAGTAGATATCACAATGCAGGTTGTAAGAGTTTTCTATTATCCAAGAATATTCTTTTTCTTAGAGGGTAGTTAAGTATAAATAATAAATATTAGAAGTAATAATTTTTAATTCTATTTAAAATTTTTATTCAAATTCACTTGAAAAGAATTTGATCAGATTCAAAATTAAAGGAGATTTGAAATTATCTAATTCGACTTATTTAAATTGATTCGACCTTAATCCAACTTTAAATAACTTCATTTAGATTATTAGAATATTTATTTTTTAAAATTCAAATAATAATTTTATTAAAATTAAAATTATTAGTGTTCCAATTCAATTAAAAATTTTTCTATAATTTTAACTCGATGGTTTGACCTATAATCAAAAAATTATTCGATCTAACATGATTCAAAAAATATAATTCAAAATTAATCTAGCTTAAATCTGCCTCCGGTTTGTTATCTCTAACTGCTATAATCATATCAAACAACCGTGCAGGAGGTTATGATTTTATATTTAGTCAATGATTTATTTATTTTTATAATTTTATAAAATAAAAAACAAATTATCTTAACTATAATAAAAAAAAATAATGATTTGTATATAGTTATGAGCTACTTGAACAGTAAATATTGCTCTTAAATTTCACTTATTTTGTTTATATATAATATATAATTTGATCAGATAAACACAAAAAGTGTATTATAAATACTATAGAAAATAATAACTAACAGTAATATTATATATTTTAAAAATAAAATCAAACACAATTTGATATAATCATTGTTATTATCAAGATACAATTTATTTTAAACAAAAAAAATATAAACATATAAATTTAATAAATAAAATATAATAAATTAATAAATTTTGCGAAATGAACATCAAATGCAAAAATAATATATTAAATTTATATAAAAAAAATCAAATGCATTTTAGAGTACTACCATAATATATAATATGAATATAGTAAAAGAGCTACATTATCAACGCTCTCAAAAAAATAATATACTATTTGAAAACAATTTTATCTTTCAACAATATATTATTATGCAACTTGATTAGACAAAGTAACAGCGGAAAAATCATGATATATATATATATATAATTTTTTTACTATTAATTTGACTGCAGCAATATAATTGGTATTTGAAAGGCAACCTCTTAGACTTTTAATTAATTGAGAAAGTCTTTTGTATGGAACGATAAATTATTCAACAAAAAGTAATTTATACAATAAATTTTAAAATAAATTTATAAAATATTATTTATTTTAAAAATCATATGTATAATAAATTATAAATAATTAATTCATAATTTGATATGATTAACTTAGTGAATATTGACACATGGTACGAACAGTGCTAACTACAATGTTGTCATGCTATGTATGGCAGGTTTTTATTTTTATTTTTTGTAATTTTAGACAGAATTTAATAAGATATTGATCAAATTTTGTATTCAATTTTATAATCATATAATAAATTTGGTGTAGTCAAAGATGGCTTTATTTTGCCATTATTATCATCAAAACATTGTCTTATTACTTAAAATTCAGTACAAAAACTAAACAAAATGCATACAGAATTTCTTATCATTGAATGCAGAATTTAATCAATATCTAATTAAATTTCCATTCAACATTTTGCATTCTAAAAATTTCTCTAATTAATATGTTTGATTTTTGAAATAAAATTTGAAACACACAATATGTGACCAAGTTCTGCTGTTGTAGATCAAAATAGTAAGACAAGGGGAAGCAGGAAATGAATGCCTTAATTTGATGATTTTCTTGGCGACGGTGTGACACCATTATCAAAATTACTGTGTAACTGCGAACAAAGAATATCGGTTGGCACAAATCATGGAGATAAACAGCATTAATAAAGTGACAAGCATAATTTTTGAAGCAACAAAGAAAGAAAACAAGAAAGCCAAGGATTGATGTTGTTCATGTTTTGGCAATCGTTGATCGGCTTTGTTATGTGGGAAGAGTGGGATACAAAGCTTAATGCAGCCACACGCCTACACCAGATGATTTTTTTTCAAACAAAATCGGTGCCTCTTTTATCGTGCATCGTAAGATTCCATGCTGAGAAGAAAATAATAATAATAATACTAATAAGCTTCCGCAAAAGTCCCCTTTACCCCACTTTGTCATGTCCTCTTTTTTGACATTTTCATCTGCTTTTCAGTGAGTGTTTAGTGCCTCTCGTGTCCTCTCCTGAATCCCCCATTAACTAACCACAGAAAGAAAGATAAGGAGGAAGAAAGAAAGATTCCTGGCTGGGCAAGAACAAGAGATTATCATGCGTGGCTCTGGGAATAATAATTTTCTTCAAGTTGTGGCCAACAACTTTGATGTTCTTGCTTTGTATGTATCTTATCTACAGTGTACCTGAATTGTGTTTTCTGTTTATTTCTTTACTTTTTTTTTTCAAATTAAGCCTCACTTGGGTTCGGACTCTGTAATCTCACATCTCTGGTGTGTTTTAATTTTTGGGTTTTTCTTAACTGGAACTGTGTGCTGCTTATTATGCAGGCCTGTAGTCACTCTTGTTTACCCCTTGTAAGTGTGAATCTCTTGGTGTGATTAGATCTTCGAGTAGGAATGGTCTTTTTGTCTCTAATGGCTCTACATTTTAAATTTTTTTAACAGATATGCTTCAATTAAGGCTATAGAGACTAAATCTCGCACAGATGACCAGCAATGGCTAACCTATTGGGTTCTTTATTCCATGCTTACCTTATTCGAGCTAACATTTTCCAAGATCCTCGAATGGTAAATAAATAGTAATATAAAGCTTCTATACATATTCAGTTCTGTAATTTGCGTTTACACTTGTGATGAAAATTCCGCGACATATATGCAGTATCCCCATCTGGCCTTATGCCAAGCTGATATTAACATGCTGGTTGGTGCTGCCTCACTTCAATGGAGCTGCACATGTTTATCAGCGCTTCATTAGACCATTCTATATGAACCCACAATCTGCTCAAAAAATGTTTTATATCCCTAGGAAGAAGGATATATTTAGTAAGCCAGATGACATTTTAACTGCTGCTGAAAAATATATGGAAGAGCATGGAACTGAGGCATTTGAGAGGCTTATGTCCAAGGTATATATTATTATATAAGAAAAGAATTAATTTAGTGATCTTAGTTGCTGATTAAATTTGTGAAATTTATGCAGTACAGTAATAACAGTAGATTTTGTGTAATCTCTTTACAGGCTGATAGAGAAGAAAGAACTAGGAGGAGTGGCAATTACATGATCTTTGATGATGATTATATTTACTGAATTTTACTATCATTGGAAATGGTCTATGACTTGAGTTCTTCTGTGAGTATTTTTTGCATGAAATGAAACTAGCTCTATCTATTTTAAGGATAATTAAGATGCAGGTTATTGGAGACTTTATTAGCTATAATTGCAATATTATTTGGTTGTTTTAGTTTTATTGTATGTATGAATTGTGAATCTTTCTTTTGAAGTGCAATTTTCATTTTAATTTCCAATTTAAAAAAAAAAAAAGAAATGCAACTTTGAATTTCCTTAAAATTTGATGTTGTGAATGATATGATCAATGCAGTTTTATTCTCGAAGATCAAAATGCTTTGAGGTCATTTGGTTCATCCTAAAAATGAAATCTTGTTATTTAAAAATTTGCATCTCTGTCCCATTTCTAGAGCAAATGATACCTGTTCTTTGGGCTTTTCTTATGAACTAACTTGAATTCTCCAACTGGGCTTGTAATCTTAGTGGACCTAAATACAGCCCCCGATGAAATTGGATCCCAACCTGGCCGTAACTAGGCCTGAGCCATAATTACTGTGGATAAACCAATGATTCTTTGCAAGTTCTGGGGAGAGATGCAAGGATAGGGACACTTGTTTAATTGATGTACTACTTAATTTAAGAGATTATTTGCTGTTTGAAGACTAATGATAGTAAAGTCCTGATGAATGGAATTAAGGGCAATGACCTCCCAGATGCTTTTGTAGAAATGTTGGTGGATGACATTTAGGAAATTGCACATCAGTTAGAAGTGTCCAGTTTCCAATTTGTTAAACCAAAGGCAAACAGTGTTACCTATGGTTTGGCTCGTTTTGTAAAGCCTGGTAACTGAGATCATATGGATTGACGAGGTCCCAGTTGATAATGCTTTCTTAGTTTCACAAGATGCAAGACATATGTCTTCGAATGATCAATAAAATCTCTTTTATTTCAAAAAAAAAAAAAAGATAGGTTGTTAAATTCACACAAAACCTGTTTCAACCATATGAAAAAGCACATGATCGTGTCACCCAAATATTGTTGCATCCTTCTTACAAATATCACCCTAATATATCTTGTAATGAAGAGTAAAATTTAACCATAGAATTCACTCTAAATAGTAAAAATAATTATTGCTTTAACAGAATGAGACAATTTTGCCAGAATTCGGTATGCAATACAAAAGTCAGAACAAAATGTGATTTCAGCTATTCACATTCACTCTTACTACTCTTAATCTCAACATGACCTTGTGTGATAGAAAATTAAGGGTATCAATACGATATCAATTGTAATGGGAATGAGATTTTGAAATCACAACCAACTCGTCCATTAGCCTTACTAAATCAACATTACCAATGATTCATAATGTGATATCAGATGGAAAAAAACAAGCACAACCGCTATCTGATTTTCCTCAATCTCTGACATATAGCTATTGTTAGAAACATTAAAAAAAAAAAAAAAGAATTTTTGTTTAATTTTTCTTGAATCTTTAAGAGAATATGAATTGCATTATGCATGTTGACCTGAATATGAGACAGTTTATATTGGGTTTTTTTTTTTAGAACATTAAGAATTTGTAGTATGAGCTCATCGTTACTTTTATTCTTTGTTATAAATAGATATGAATTAGATTTATTCTTTGAAATGTAACTTAAAGAAATTTTTTTATATATAATATTGACTCTAACTCTTGGTAAGAATTAATTAAGAATATATTTAACTATTGGAATTATGTACTTTTCAATATATATTAATTTTAGTTGTATTACAAATTTTTTAAAATAATTCACAATATTATTGATCGTGATCATTACATTCTAATCGTAACATACTAACACGTCTATAGCATGATTGTGACTATGAGGACTGCAATTTAAATCCCTGGCGGAAAGCCAATTCATGCAATGAGCTATTGACTTTGAATTTTGCTATGAGATTAGAGGTTAATAGAGAGGAAAGAAAAAAAATATGAAGTTTAATTGCACTAATAGAATTGAGAAGTGTGAGGTTAAGAAAAATACTGGGAATAGCTAAAAAAATAAAGAGTAGTCAATTTTAGATGAGGCTAACTAATTAAACAATATAAATATAAATATATATATATATTTATAACAATTTTAAGAGAAGCTTGCGCAACAATTTTAAGAGTGAGTCAAAAGCTTTGTATGTTTGTAGAAATATTTTTTTTAAAAAAATATTTTTTATATTTTTTTCTATTTAGTGATTTTAAAAAAATTAATCAATAAATAATATTTTTCTACTTAAAATAAAATTTAAGTTATTTTTTTAGAAAAATTACTTCACATTTTGAAAATTAAAATCATTTTTTTTTAATTTTAACAAACTCATCTAAATAAAAAAATAAATTATATAAACATATGTATTTATTATCTCTAAACATTTTTTATTACTGATACTCATTATCGATTATCATTAGCTAACGACAGTCGCCAATAATATGTGGGATCCATAAAAAAAATTATTTTTAATGTATTTTTATATTAAATAATAAATATTATAAATATAAAATATTTATGGTTTAAATTTTATTATAATCTTATAAATTAAAAAAATCAATATTTTTTATAGTGTACATAAAACAACAGAAAATATGCTATTCAGAAAAATATTTTTCTCAAAAAATATTTTTCTTATATAAGTTATTTTCTATGAAAGAAAATTTATTTATTTTTTAAAATTTTTTTATTAATGTTTATTAATAATAAATGCATGAAATCAATATAAGAGTGTGCATTTAATTTTAATTAATACATAAGCTAGTCCAATGGTTCTTTTACTCAAATATCAACCAAAAACAAGGAACAAATGAGAGAAAAAAAAAAGATAATCACATGACTTCAATTTCAAATTATAAATAAAGTTTTTTTTTTTTTGTTCATAAAAAATCAAATAGATAAAATCCTATAATTTTAAGTATACAATAAGAGGTGGTCTTTATTTTTAATAGCCTTTACGAATAGATGAAATTTTCAATCTTAAAGATGGATAATTTGGAACACTTTTTTTTTTTTTTATCAAAACATTTTGAACACTTGAAAATAATGTTCTTGCACTCACAAATGTGTGGTGTTTACTTAAAAATATGGATAGTGAATCTCATATGTTTATGAGAAAGGAAGCACTATTTTCAAGTGCTCCAAAAGTATTGAATAATTTATTGTGAATTAAAAATCAAGTTTGAAACCGTTGCTCTTTACAATCATAAAAAGATGAATTAAACTATATATGATTAACATTTTTTTAATTAATGACTTAGTTTAATAGACAAAATAAGTTTAATAAACAAAATAAGACCATTTAAAATATATAGTAAATAGTTATACACTACCTATTATAACACGTATGGTTATACTGAAAAATGAGAAATGAAGTTCTATTTCTAGTATAGTGTTTTAAAATTTTAATATTTTTATTTAATACATATAATAACATTATGATTTGCAAGTAAATAAATCAATTTTATACAATAAAATTTTAAAAATAATGAAAATTTTAATTCTTTTAAAATTTGATTTCTAATTTTTGAAGTAAATTAAGATATAAATATGAAAATAAAATAAAATTTGTATTCTCATTTCATATCTCAGTGCACCAAATATGCTCTTGGGGTAGCGATATTTGAAGTCCTCAAAAATATTCCGTCACTAACCTTTTACTATTTTATTTCTACTTTATTCTTAAAATTTCTTAATAAGACTAATAAAAGTAGTGTTGAAATCTATGTATCATGAAAATAGAAACATGTGGGAATGGAAAAATGAGAAATTTTTTATGGAAAAACGTCATTTTATAAAATATAAATGAAAAAAAAATGAGATTAATACAAAATTTTGGAAACATAGAAACATGACCCATTAAGGTTTTCATATACCAAAGGTTTGAATACTTTTACACATTGCCAATGCTATCCACCCTAATGGAATCAATGTCAGAGACATAATAAAAAGGTTAAATATGTCTTACAGTTAGCAGGCGGATGTAGCCCAGATGGTAGAGCGCTCGCTTATACCTTAAAGTACTATTTATATATTTAAAAAAAATAAAATTATCCGATTTAATCAAAGTAATAGAATCGGTCAAATTGAATAATCTGAGTCAAATTGATTAATATGAGAATCAGTCAGATTATCAATTTGATCTTCAAGTTGATTTATAATAGATGGTGAAATTTGAATCACAGCATCCTGAATTTTTTTTTTCTTTTGAAATTTTGCAAATTAGTTCTATTTTTTTTATATTAAATGGTTGAATAATTATATTATGTAAATAAAGGAAAAAATAAAAAAATATAGATTGATTATATTACTTTAAAATTTTATTTAAGAACAAAGAATAGATAAATTGGATGAAAATAATGTTTATTTCTATCCATGGAATTTTTATAAAGAGTTTATTTAGAAAGAAAGAGAGAGAGTTTAGAACAATTTAAATTTTTTATAAAATATATGCAATTACTAATTCATAATTTAACATAACAACATGAAAAAATATATATATGAAAAGCTTTCAATTACTTATCTTCAATGGAGATTATAAATTATGTTGTATTTGTAATTAATTCTTTTTAAGATAATTGATTTAACATTTAATAAAGTTAATTTAATCACTTGAATAAAGAGAATAATTTACATTTAGGTTTTTGAAAATTGTCACAAACAAATAATTTCAGCATAATCTTTAAATTTCTTACATTACTATATCTAAGTTTATATATTTTTTAAGTTTATGATTTTATAATGTTTGAGTTATTTTTAAAACTGTAACAATATGATTGTAAATCTAGTTTGAGGTTATAATAAAAATACATCGTCTAAAGAGAGATCAAACGTCTAACTTTATTAATGTATAAATTTACAACTTTTCATAATTTTTAATTGCTCCCTATATTAAATATTAGATCCGTATGTGATATGAGGGTAGAACACATTCGTATAAGAGTTAGCACTCATCGAAACATTGAATAGGAAAAACAAAAAAATAATGAAACTTGAAGCAATTTGGTTAGTTTAATTATCATTTCTATAAATGAATAAAAAATAAAAACATTAATAAGAGTGGTACTAAAATACTTTTGAAAATTTAAATATCATTACTCTAACCTTCATCTTCCTTAACGCCTTCTTGTTTTTGGTTTTTTTTTTTTTTTTGGGTCTAGCCTGCCAAAAAACAGAATGAAAATTGGAGAAAGAGTGTAAATTTTAATAATATAAAGTTAAACCTGAGGGGATGTAGCTCAGATGGTAGAGCGCTCGCTTAGCATGCGAGAGGTACGGGGATCGATACCCCGCATCTCCATTTTAGAACAGCTTCTGAAGTCCATCTGTACAATCAGTCGAGTCAAAAGCTCGACTCAAACAGGTTTTTTTTTTTTTTGAGAATAAATATTCAATCAAGTTGGACTATATTATAGTTAAATATACAATATATTTAATTAGATATATAAACTTTGTTTGTCTTTAAAGTCTTTTCTTAACCATGTATTTCCTTGATAAGAATAGTGGTACATCAAGAGTAAAAACTTAACACCCAATACTAGAAGTTACATACATTAAAACCACCAGAAGCAATTGAGAAACAATAAAGAAAGAGGGAAAAGTCTAGATTTGGCTCTAAGAGCTTCTTCAATTGTGCTCCTTAAAATAAAGAGCATTTTAAAAAATCTTTAAAGGAAAATTATATTTTTAAACTTAAACTTTCAACTTTTTCTCATTTTTATCTTATTTTTATTAGTTTAATTTTTAAATATATGAACTTTAAGTTTTTTAACATATATAGTCTCAGAGTGATAGAAGACATATATAAATCAAAATTTTTATGACGTCGCAAAAACCCTTGCTCCAGACCTAGTCAGCAAGAAAAGACAAAAAAAAAAATCCACGTCAGCCCTGTATCAAAATTATGTCCTTTGATGCGGGTTACTGCAGTTGGGCATGCGGCAATGTTGGCTGCAATTCAGCGATATGCACCACCTTTGGTCTGTATTTTCTAATCATGATAGCCTCAATTTTTAAATTTCATGCGGATGTCAAGTATCTAACTATCAAGGCAAATAATATATTGTTTGGCAAATACCTTCCACTTGTGGACATGAAAGGCCGGAGCTATATTGAGGCAGCTT
>CATIWR010642431.1:0-18283 GCA_949677035.1 Omphalea diandra | reverse complement strand
GTTGTGTGTGTTTATATATATATATATATATATATATATATATATATATATATATATATATATATATATAAAATGTAATCTTTACATTTTAATAAAATTTAGTTAATTGTTTTAATTTTTTTATTAATTCTAAATTTATTTTTTTTATTTAAAATCTAGTCTTACATGTGAAAAGTTGATTTAATACAGTGGTTTGACTGTAAGATGTAAAAACAAAAACTGAATCAACTCTTGATATTTACTCATATTAAGCCTAAATCTTAAAAATCTTGAATTTTTTACATTTTAATAAATCTATCCAGCTATTTTAAAATTTTAAATTAATTTTAAAATTAATATTTTATTTTAAATATAATCATACTAGTATAAGATTGACCTAATGCGGTGGTTTTACTATAACATGTAAACAAAAATTCAATCAACTCATAATAAAACACTTAGATAAAACACATAACTCAGTAGTATCTTATTTGTAAGTTGTTTTAGGCAGTAATGCCATAAAATTAAAGCTCCCATTGTTACTTTCTTGAGATATTAAACTCATATTATTACCATTAAGTTATACATTTTGTTTGAAAGTGTTTTAATATTTAATTTTTTAATTAAAGTTATGCATTTTAATATGGCTAATAAGTCAACATTACAAACTAAGTTTTTTTTTTTTTACACATTATAGTGAAACCATTTTATTAGGTCATCCTCCACCAACAAGACTATATTTGAAATAAAACATAATTAAGTTTGAGATTAATTTAAAAAAATTTGAAACAATTAGCTAGATTTATTAAAACGCTAAAAAGTTTGAAATTTTTAAAGTAATTAAGCCTAATAATGAGCCAACATAAAGAGCTGACTCAACTTTTTTGGGTAGTCGCTATTTAATGCATTATGTTTTTATTAAACTATTTTTGTGATTTTCATAATTAAAATCTTAATATATCATATTTCATTCAATATTATGTATTTTCTATTTAATTTAAAGATGAAACTATGGTACTATATACTAATTATTCAGTAATCATCATTAATAAAGTTAAAGTCTGTAAAATATAATTAAAACTTAGATTTTATATCAAATATTATTTATTTAATTTAAATGTCATTTGATATAACTGGATGCATATATGATGTACTAAAGACATTTAAATATAATTTCATATACTTTTGTTGCATTAACTTACTTTTGTACTTTTAGAACTAATATTTTAGTGTATTTTATATCATGTTCAATATTATGTATTTTATATTTAATTTAAAATATAAAATTATATAATTAATATATTACTATATATTTACATAAAAACAGATAATAATATAAAAATTCAGTATCAATGATGACAAACTATATATTTCCCTTTATAGAAGTTTTTTGATTGAATTTTTCTTCTTAGAATTTTTTAACGAGACACCTTTATATTGGGTTTACAGACAATAATATTTTCATCTCTCTCAAAAAAATAATATATATAAAGTTTCGATGCATATATCAAATTTTTATCATTTGATACTATAATAAACGTCAGAAAATTATATGTCAAATGAATTCTTTTGGCCAAACTTTTATTTTATAAGTGCTATTACTTTTATCATCAAATTTGTACCCAAACATACCTTTCAACTATGAGTTAAAGGAGATATGAATTCAAATTCATATCAAAGTGATAAGCACATTTTACTTATATTTTACTATTAAACTAAGTCTAACTTTTCTTGCTTTAGCTCTAATTTCCATAGTGACAATGTTAGCCCATAAAGAAACACACCACAAAAAATTGATATCTTTTAAAGTAACTTTTGTTCTAATGAATTATTAAAAAAAAAATATAAAACTTTTGTTAGGTGGGAATGCAATTAGGGAACAGGGGAACGGTAAGCTACTAAATGCCATTAGTATTTTATTTTTTTTATATATTGAATTTTTGAAAGATTTTATCTTTTTTTTTTTTTAAGAAGCGAAATGTTTTATCATTTCTTTTTTCTTTATGTGCATATCTTATAGACACACACGATAAAAAAGATATATTTCTACTTAGGCCTTTCTTCTCAAGAAAGGGAACATTGATGTGCCCAAATTTTAAGGCCTTATGTGGTCATTGTTTTAATGGACTAAATATTCGGTGAATTCAGTTTCTATCGAAATTAAATTTTATATTCTTAAAAATTAAACTCAATCAAAAAATTTAAAAAATTGAATAAAATTACATTTTATATATTTGTAAATTAAATCAAATTGAATTGTAAAATATCATTCGATTTGATCAAATTATATATATTATAGATTAATTTTATTTAAATTATTGTGATTTATTAATGATTTTATATTTATTTGATTTATTTAATTTTTATATAAAAAGCCAACCAAACATTAAAAATTCATTTTTCATTAAAAATTGAATCCAACTAATTTATATTAAGAACCGAACCAGGCAAACAAGTTTCTTTTATTCTGTCGGTTTTTTGGTCACCCCTTTGTATCTTTGATTCAACAGAGAGTAAAGAAGAAATAGGGTCCAAACCTACGTCATGACCTTATTATAAGAATTTTTTTTTAAAAAAGCCAACATTATGTTGCCAGTGCCACCAACAAAATTAAGGACTTTTTAAAAAAAAAACCAAATTAAGGACTTCTTTCATTCATTCAGTTTCACTCCATATAAAATCAGTTTAATTAATTTTAAAAAATAAAAATTAATTTTTATTGGTTTTAAAGTGTAACATTAAAAAAAAGAAGGAATTTCTCTTGTCCATGACCAGATTCATTTGTTGAATATTACCAACTAGGATTTTCTACGGTACTCAAATATAGTTACATTTTATTCTCTTTATTAATAATATGAATTTATTATATAGATAACGAGTATATATTATAAAAAGTAGAGTATCGTGCTTTTGTTTACGGTAAAAGGCTCAACTAATTACTACTTAAAATATTTTTATATTATTAACAGCGTATGTCATCATAAAATTTACATATTATGGTTATGAACAGGCAAAGATTTGTGTTGAATTCTACAATAATAAAATTTATGATATTATTAAATAATATAATTTAATTAATAATAAATAATAATATTAATATTAATTTAATAATATTTAATTTTATTTATTTTAATAATAATTTAATAATTTTAATATTATAATATAATAACATAAATGAGATCGTGAGTGAATGATCTCGAAATGTTCACCAAAACTTGTAGATGCAGCTGGAATACTTAAAAGCAACTTGAGAGGGTACAAACTTGCATTAAAGACGTTCTAGATTAGATAGGCAACGACAAATGTACATACAAATAATAAACTACTATTTTGATCTTCACTCATCCTACGCATCTGCATGATGATGTCTGACAACATACCCAAGTTAAAGTAGTATATCTAGTACGCCTATGATAAGGCTCACAAGCATAGTTCCAAAAGGTACAGCAGTACCCACTTTATTCTCCAATTGTATATAGTAGAGACCGATCCTTTAGAAATCACCTGTCTAAGTATCCTCACTTTACGCTGCAATCAAGAAAGCAAATTCACATCCAATCGAACACCCATTAGTTTTTTAGGGCATAATATCAACTGAAATATATTAATTACTGTCACAACAGGTAAGATAATCAAAAGAATGACAAAATGGCACAACTTGTAGCACTACTCAATAAATATATAATAAAGCGCAAGCAAATAACTACATATAGATATGGGCTGTATTCTACTAGGTCTTCTTGTTCTCTGGTTTAGTTGGTGTGTTTATGCTAAGAATTTTTTTTAAAAAAAAATATATGTTTCACTCTCTTTTGGATAGTATTATCTAGCTTATAAAAAATCATACTTATCGCAGTTTGTGGAGGGATCGATCTTGTAAGGAAGGTTAACGTGGCATTTGGCGGGAAGTCCAGCGGCAAGACCAAGGTTGAAGCCAGTGTATGGAATATTAGCAACGGCAGATTTCAAGCACTTGCAGACGGCCTGACGATCAGGTGTGGTCTGGGCAGCGTTGTAAAGGGTTTTGACACCAGTGCAGCACGCAACTGGTACGGTTCCACCATTTTCCACATAGTTTATGCAAGGGCCCAGCTCCCTCGCTACATACCCGCATGTCATCCCTGCTGCGGCTGACTTTGGTGCACTCACCACCACTAGGGTCACCATCATCAAGCCAACCAACTTAATCACAGTAGACCCAATAATTGCCATGATTAATTATAGCAGAAAACAAGAAAAATTACACAACATGGATGTTGGATTGTGCTAACCTGTGGAGTGTATATATATAGGAAAATCTAATGGAAGATGGTTGGAAGTAGTATTCAATTCGGTTGTTGATCTATTTAAGTTGTTCCGCTGGGAGCTGTAAATGCTGATCAAAGCTTGTCGCCGTCACTCGGTGGTCCAACTTCTGTAGAAAGATGACTGATGGAACAAGATATGGATGCGTGACTCTTGATGAGTAACCGTACGTTCAATCTGGTCAGTCTGGGTAAACCCAATACTGATTTAATTAATCTGGTGACGACATAAAGAAATAATAAAATTTATTATTAAATATATAAAATAAAATAATTAAAATAAAATAAAAAGAAATTTATTTTTTAAAATGATTAAATTAAATTCAAATTCAATATTATTTTATTTAAAATATAGTGATACATTTTTAATTTAATTATATTTTTTATGTATCTAAATTATAATTTTTATTTATTGTGATAAGTTATTTTATAAGAATAAAATTATTTATTATGATAAAATAATTTTATTATAATTTTTAAATGATTTGATATGATGATAAAATATTATTTTGAAAATATTACTTTTTTTATGTATGATTTGATGAACACTAGAAATTTGACGTCAAAATATTGTGATAAAACATTATGAAAAATGATTTTATATTATAATTTATCTTGTATGTTCATTTATTATAATAAAAATTTTTTACATGACAAATTTATCATAAATTTACTTATTCTTAATAGTAATTATGACAAATATAATTTTTATCACGATGAATCACATATTAAGATAAAATTTGTCACATAAATTTTATTGTAATATATAAAATTCCTTGTTTATGAATTAGTTTAAATTATGATATATGATTTGAATACAATTTTACATAAACTTAATTTAATTTGCTCATTTTTATTATATATTGTCATTTGCATCAAAAAATTAAATTATATTTAATTAATTAAATATTTAAGTGAAAATCGTAAATTTTCATCAAGTTTTGCTTATATAAAATCTATTTGATTAAAAAATTAAAAAATTATTATTTTTTTCGAACAAAATATGAAAAAATTTTACATAAATGCTAAAGAGTCTAAATGTACATTAAAAAAATATTTTTACAAAAATTGAATAATAATGATCCAACCCAACTCAACTCGAAAATATTTTTTTAAGGGTAAAATTGAAACTCGATTTGAATTCAATTCAAAATCCTTTATATATGCAAATATGATAAGTGATTCAAACCTATCCAAAATTAAAGTGATCCAAACACAAACTGACCCAAAAATGCCTCAATATGAAAATGACTTCAGAAAATAACTTTAAAATGACTCGATCTAATCCCTTTGCCTCCTTTAATGGCAAGGCTAGAATTTCATTAAAATTTTCTTACAATAAAATCTATTTATATTATATAAAATATGTTAATGAGCTACTTAAATATTCAAAGCATTTTTTATTAAAATATAAAATTACAAAATTTTCATATTTTGTAGTGCTACATTATAACTTCATTGTTAATGCTATTAAATATATATTTTTTAATATATATGATTAAATAAGTAGACATTCATCGATCTTTTATCTTACTACATAATTAATTCTTCATAAAATTCATTGTAAAAAATGCTTTTTCAGTTGGGGCAACTGTAATTACTAAAATAAAAGCTAAAGTTATAAGTTTGTAAACCAATTACTATAAATATCCTTTTTAATTTTCACCATTATTTTCTGCAATGTCACTATTTGTTAATAAGTTCAAAAAACTCATAACTAGAATTTGTATTGATGATATATTTTTAATTGACTTTCAAGAATAATTCGTTGAATCTCCAATAAATCAATGAGATAAAATTAAGGCAAAGCAACTTATCTTTATCATAAGTAGATAAAGAATTGGTTGGACTCAGACATGAAACGCATAGAAGAACTCTATATTCACTTTATTAAATGTACTATTGAGCTCTTGAATTTGCCAAGTAATAATTACATAAATAACTCAACTTTGTGATGATGCAAGTTCTTAACTTTTTCAATATTGCGTCAAGGTCGCTCTTTAACAACCTGCAAAGCATCCATATTAATATATTTTAAATTGAGCTTATTAAAAAACAAAGATTCCTCATTGAACAAAAAATCTCATTTGTCATCTTCAATCGATTGCAAGTGTTGCTTAACTATCTTAACCAAAACCATTTTATTCACTATTATTTGACCTTTTCTTTGTAGTGCTTGTGACAATTTGTGATTAATTCCAAAAATCTTCTTCATTAAGTGGATAAAAATGAAATATCAAAAGATTATAATGAATCCAATAAAGAGCAAGCTTCAATCCTTTGTTTTGACTTTCTTTTTTCATGACAAATACAAGAGCATCAACTGTAAAAAAGAATATCTTTATTAAACTAATCAAAGTATTAGAATGTGAACTCTATCATCTATTTTCATTCCGTTTAAGTGTGCACTCTTCATTTTTTTTCTTTGCCCACTTTCAACTGATTTTGTACTTTGACAGCTTGACACTCTAAATGCATATTATAAGATTTACAAGAGTCTCCAATAACATTCATAACATTGGAAATAATAAGTGATACTACCCTCACTAAAATACAGCTGCAAGTGCTAGTTGAAATTGTGTCAAAACAATGATTATAAAAAGTACACACATTCTCCTTTAAAATTAAAGTTTTGAGACCATTAAACTCATGTTGCATATTGTTTGTCCTATTATAGCCTTAACCACGTTGTCTTAATATACTTATATTGTACTTGACAAATGATGCTTCAATTGCTACTTTCATTAATACAACATTAGAATATGTGACATGCATAATGCCTAAAAGAGGCTTAATCACATTGTTTCATTTGTTTATATAATTGTTACAGCCTAATAGGCTTCATCTAATAAAATAAAGAATAAAATATATCTAAGATCATGAATGATGATTTTAGTAGTTTAAATTGTGTAATTACTCACAATATCTTTTTGAATATCGGAAGAAGTCAATTTAACATTTTCATGTCACTTGTCTATAGTAATCTTCTGATATCACCATTATGATCACTATGAAAATTACTAAAAAATTTTTTGATTAACTAAATTAGTTCATTCAAAGTGATCACATAAAGTTAAATTTATCTTAGAAGAAATCAAACATAATCAATAGAAGGATGTAGACGAACTTGGTAGTGCCACTTCAAGCTTGCCTTGTTTGTTTGTTAATAGTTATCGAAAGGTGTTGTTGTTGATTCATTAAAACTTGACTATGCTAAATCCAATGCATTATTAAGACCTCCAATATGATCATATAACCATTAGTTTTCTTCCAATTGTTAAAACCTTTTATACTCTTCCATAGTAAAAATATCATCACTAACTATACACTATTTACACTACAAGAAAATATAGAAATAGCTATTAAAAAAAATTAGGTATTACCTGTGTTTGTAGTTATTTAGTGATTAGATAGCGACTAACTAACGATTACATAGTCGCTAAATATATAGCATCAATTGTTAGTTACTAACTGCAGTATTTAGAGACTACGAGTTGGGTAGTAACTAAAAGAAAACTAAAAAAAACTAACAAATAGTGTATAATAAACTTTTTCCCATCTCAAAACTCAACGACTAATATTTTGTTAGTTGTTAAGCTTAGCTACTATACCTGGTAGTACCTATTTTGTATGCTAATAATTAATTAATGCATAGTTTGTAGCCGCTAAATAGTGACTACATTTTGGTTTAACTTTCTGTGAATATATGTGTATGATACCATTTCCTTTATATTAGTGCTAGTTTAACTTTTTGTGATTAAAGCAAGACTATATTTGGTAGATCGTGATCACATTTGCAATGTAATCGTATTTTCATCACATGACTGATTACTTTGTTTGCCTACATCAGTGAATTTACTATAATGTGATTTCCCCTAATGGCCTATTGCCTTACTCATTATCACTGGCAAGTGCCTAAATTTGACTAACACATAAGTCCAACAGTGTGTTGGTCATCTCATCAAAATGGACACTTTAGGTAACCATTCTGTTTAAAAGTAAATAAAGTTTTGTTAGGTATTCCTTTTTTCTTTGGTGCAAAAATTATAACTCAACATTTCTTATTCTTGCTCATAAAACATTGGACATAAGAAATCACTTCCATTTGATTGAATATTAGGCATCTTTGTCATAGTAGAAATTCAAGTGATTTGTTGTCTTTTTCTATAGCATCCAGTCAATCAAATTAGTTGCTATTAATTACTTTGACAAGTGTACATTTCTCATTAATTCCCTTACAATCAAATTTGGTTAATGAGATAAGAGAGGATGGATATACATCTCATTCTACATATTGTTTTCCATCAAAATTCGTTAATGGAATAAGAGAGGATAGATATGCATCTCACTATATATATATATATAGTCGTTATTTAGCTATTACAAGAACTTTAGTAACTAAATAATACCTTAGCGACTATACCCTAGCTAATAGAAAAATAACAACTACATCATTTTAGTCGCTAAGTAGTCATTAAACTCTTTAATTACTGCAAAAATAAGGTTTAACTATTACTTTTTGGCCATAGTTAAATTCAATTTTTTATACTATTATTATATGATTTGAAAAAGTAACAACATAAGCAATATGCTATTTTCCTCTCTATACCATATTCTAACAAAGTCCAAAATTCAATACACGAATTTGGATTAATTTGCCTCCGCACCTTTTCAAGTATTTATATATCAAAGTTGATAAGGTCTCTTTCGTCAATATGCTTTCATGAATGTTGGGATGATGATTCATAATTAGCTTAAGTAACCCAAGATCTAATGGATGATTTGCTAAATTAACCTCATAATAATTTCTTTTATATCTATGACAATTTTTATCATGATCCTCTTGTTTTTGAATAGACGACAATGATTAATCCTCTTTTATTATAGTCTTTTTGTTCTTGAATAGGGAGATAATAATTCAGATATGTTTTTTCTTGTAAAATGTATTCTTATAATTTTAGAAAATGGGTAAAAAAATCAATTACAGGTAATGAGTATAAATTATACATACTTATTATATACATACGTGTTAAAACTATTAAGGTATTTCATGAGAGCTTTTTTAGAGTGGATAGAAAGGTTAATGAGAGTAGTAAAATAAAAAGGTGTGAAATGAAATATAAATAAAGTTATACTTTGCTTGAGATTTTTTTTTTTTTTAAAATAAGAGGTTAATGGATGTAAATTACTTAAAAATTTTTCCATTTCCATCCTTTACTCCCTAATTTTGATTAAGAAAAATAAGATTTTAAAAGTAAATGGATATAAACTTTTAACCTCTATTTACTCTCATTTACATTTAAAAAAAATTCACAAATGAAGTTAATTAATTAATCTCATTTACATTTCATTTTTTAACTCATAACAAAATCATATCATATAGTTCAATATTAATAATTATTATCCAACTAATAAGAATCATTCAATTATAAAGCATTATCCAAAGTATTCAATCTATTCTCTTATTTAATTATTTTTACTGTAAAAAAAATAGAGTATTTAACAAATTTATCTTACAATGGTAGTATACTTGTCCTTGAGACCTTTACCTTTTTTACTCGAATTTCCTCTCTCCATTATAATTATTGACAAAAAAATCTCACAAAAGACATACGAATATAAAAATTAAATAATCACAAAAATATATATATAAAGAAGATTGGGAAACCAAGTTACTATCCTTATTTTTAAATCCCACAATAAATTTTACTCCTTTATCTTAATTTTCTCTTTCGGTTTTGTCTTATTGTACAATTATATTCTCAGGTAGGGCAAACAATAATGTGATCTGATATAAAACAGAATAATAATTTTCAAGTTTAACTTTTTCAGTTTTGTCTTATCTCACAAGCCAATTAGACAAGGATAAGAGGGTCAATTTATACTTTATAAGGAAAAAAACAATAGTGAAATTTCGTTTTAATTTAATACCTTTACCCAAAAAAAAAAAAAAAGAGGCAATTGTTCTCCTTTCTCACAACATGATTTTGGCACCGGCTACAGTCTACCTATGGCTTACACCTTATTAAATATCTGCAAACATAAGATCAAATTACTTTGGTTTGTTGATTTCTTTTCTTCAATTACTAAATCTGAAGCCACAGCGGAGTTTAGCGGTTACTTTTTTTTGCATATATTCATTGTTTCCCAGAAAATTACCTGTTTTTCAGAAAAAATATTTGTCATACATAATATTAAAAGATAATGAAAATTATGTTTTTGACGTGAGTATATCATATAACATTTATTTTCTTTCATTTATAACATAAAAAATTTAGATTTTCTTCAAAATAACATAAAAATTTTAGATTACAAAAAGTTTATACATTTAATTTTCATTTATTATTTGAAGTATATCATATAATATTGGAAGTGACCGGAATGTCCACTCCTATCTTTGGCCATCTAAAAAGCATCCAAAGTACTATCGTAGCTGGGATATAACAGCTTGATAAACTATACATCCCTGTCCTTGCGTAACTAACGCTGGTAAATGGATCAGTAATTTTGATTTTAAAGAAATAAAATATTATTTTAATTTAAAATAAATATTAAATATTTATAATCATTTACATTATGTCATCTAGTTTGAGCTATAGATCAAGTTAAGATGAAATTAATTTGAGTTGATTTGCAAATCGAATTAGGCTCAAATCAAATTTATGTTTTGTTTTAGATTTTTTTTTTTGGAATTGATTCAAACTCAAATCATTTTTTTAAATAAATATAAATCAAATTTTTAAGTTGAGTTAAAAATTGTCACTCCAAAAATAATATACCAAAATTTTCATACATTTGATTATACTTCATTTATCTAATGGTTAATAATTTCTTTAGCATATTATAAATTTTTATGACAAGCAAGGTGTGATCTCTATATATTTTACATTATCAAGCATTCACTTGTAGTGGCAACTAACACCAATGATTAGAAAATCATATTGGACCAGACGGTCGAACTGATAAAATCAAAAATCAGAGAAAAGTTCAGTTTGATTTGATCCAAAATTGTATTTGATATTTTTTTTAAATATTATAATTAGATTTATATATTTTTAATTTTTTGCAGAAAATTTAAAGTTATTTTAATAATATATTTTGAATTTCATTTATTATTAAATCAATTGAATTTATCAAGCCTATCAATTTGCAAACCCATCAATTTATCGATTCATTAACTAGTCCGATTTTAAAAACATTGGCTAACATAATCAATACAATTCTTTCTTTGCTTCTGGATGACATGTAAATTGATTTGAAAAATACCCAATTCACAAACTAAAAAAAAGAAAATCCCATATTTATGATAAATAACTTATCCAAAGTGCAAGGGCTAGCTAATAAGAAAACGTAAGAACAACCTGTCGCCATTTGCACAGACAATATTCTTTTGTCTCCATGTGATTGTAACTGTGCAGTCGTTACTAGTGTGATCAGCAAAAGACTCAATTGAGAGACAAGTTAATGGCCGTCCCTGTAGATCAAACATTGAATTTATTGCATTATGTCATGATCACCGTATAACTCAGGGCACACCGTAGTCGTTGTGCTTCAATTACCTGATCGCTAGTGCCACATCTGGAGCGGGCCCGGACAGTCACCCCTCCAATTTTTTTAAAAAAAGTATATGCTAATATCGCACTCACGCTAATTGTTTGCTTATTCAGTATTTTATACTGCCCCTTCAAATTTTTTTTAAAAAAATCTTTATAGACTAAAAATATTTTTGGTTAATAAAAAGATGGACAGAAGTTTATTTTTATATATCAAACATTATTTAAATATTTTTATATTTTTAATTCAAATAAATATGAAATTATTTACTCTTCAATGAATTTCATTAATGAAGTTCATTTGTGAATATTGATATTATTTCTTCTAATGTATAAAATTTATTTATAAATTTAACTAATTTATTGAAGATTATTAATTGTAATATTACAAGAAAACAATATAATAACAATTGAATGATTTTGTTGCTAATTAGTGATAGAATAACGATAGAATTGAGATAAAATTCAGAATGTAAAAATTTTAGTTATTTAGCGATGAACTGTTAAAATATAGTGTTAGTTACATGTTATAATTGAAAAAAAAAATAATATTAGAATTTAACAATAAAAAATTTAATGAAGAAAAAGTTCTGTTGCAAAATTTTTAAGCACGATATTTAATTTTTTGTAATTCTGTATTTTAAAAATTTAGCAATAAATTAAAGATAGAATTTTGCATCCCTAAATTTTTAGATCCTGTAGTAATTTAGTAATAGATTAATAATGAAAAATAGGTCTTTAAATTTTTTAACACAATAATCAATTTGTGGGTATAATTTTAGCTACAAAAAATTGTAGAGATGAAATACTTGATAATTGAAATTTTTGGTACCATAATAAATTTTTTGTGATCATTTATCAACAAAAAAAAAAAAATTCTAGCCAAATGAATTAGGCATCCTATTTTTCATCTTCTTTTTTGTTCCTTCTATTTTTCGATTTTTATATTCTCTCTCTCTTTCTTTTTTCTTTTTTTATTTTTTTTATTTTTTCTTTCTTCTTTCTGTGCTTTCTCCTTTTCTGTCTGCTTCTCTTTGATCTGCCTCCTCCTTGCTGCCATCGCCATAGTATATCATTTCTCCACCTTGGAAAGTTTTATTATTATTTTTAAATTATATTTTATTAGAAATTTATTTAGTTAATTAATTTAAGTTTGTTATTAATTTTTATATTTTTAGAATAATTAGTATGATTTTATAGTTAAATTATATAACATTGTTAATTAAAATATATAATTATTACTTTATATATTTTAAAATTTTAAGATTTACTTATTTTAATTTTATTCATATTGAATACTTAAACAAACTGATAATATATTAATATTTACATAACAATAAATTAATAATTTAAATTTCAATCAATTTATATATGAGAATAAATTTATTAATATGATGAATTTACTTTTTAACTAAATAACTTTGTGATCAATACTTTGTTTTAAAAAAAATTAAATTTAGCACTAAATTAGAGACAAAAAATTTATATTTTTTCAAGAATTATTTAATAATATATTAGCAATGAAAATTTTAAAATTGTTGAATTTACAATGTGAATTTATTGATGGATTTATTGATGAAATTTTCGTCACTAAATTTTTTATAAGAGATATTTAGGATAAATTTTGTTGATTGCTAGTCTATCGCTAAATACATTTAGCAATAGAAATTGAGAAGTTAGAGATAAATTTTAAATTTTGTTGTAATGTAAGTATTTCCGAAATATATCTGCAAAATTTTATCAAATTTCAAAGTATGTGGCTAAAGTAAAATTAATACATATATGGTTAATGATATAGAGTTTCGAATTTTGTATGAAATTCAAATTATCAAAAATTAATTTGTCAATGAATTGTGTTTATGTTGTAAGAATATATAGATTTATTTATAAATAAATTTTACTTAATTTTATGACAATTTTTAATATTAAATCTCTTATTTAAAAATAAATGCTTTTATGTAAAATTTTAATATTATTTTCTATAAATAGGTGTGATGTAACCTCTCGATCTATTGCTTTTAAGAAAAAAAAAATCTCGATCCTTCAATAATAGAAACCTAAGATCTACTGCACTATTGATCACCACAAAACCTCGAACAATGCGACACCACAGGTAGGTCCACTTTTGCATTTATTTGCCTATAGTTTGGAAGTGTCGTCATCATAGTGAGTGACTTCAAGACCCAGGAAGTAGTGCAAATCACCAAGATCACGTATTTGAAAGTCGTGTTTGAGAGCTGCAATCATCTGCCGAATCAATGTGATTCTAGTGCCTGTAATCATAAGATCATCAACATATACAAGCAAAAAAAGTACATCAGTATTATTTTTGTAAATAAATAATGAATTATTTGCTTGAGAGGCTTGAAATTTGAGTTCCAACAACAAGAAACTTAATCGATGGAACCATGCTTGAGGTGTTTGTTTATGCCCATAAAGGGAGCGATCAATTTACAAACATAATCAGGATGTATGGAGTCAACAAAACCCTTTGGCTGTTCCATGTAAATTTGTTCCTCAAGATTACCATGCAAGAATGCATTTGAGACATCAAGTTGCCTCATAGGCCATTTGTTCATAGTGGCAATTACCAAGATTATCCTAATTGTCGTTGCTTTGATGATTGGACTAAATGTTTCCTTATAATCCACCCCACTTTGCTGATTAAATCCTTTTAACATGCTTTGTATCGTTCAACTTCACCATTAGGTTTCTGTTTGATCCGATAAATCCATTTATTTCTAATCACATTCTTATCAGTAGGACGTGGTACCAAAGTCCAGGTGGATGTAGCTAACAAGGCATCTATTTCACTTGACATGGTTGTGTTCCACTCCTTATAGCTTGATAGAATGTTTGAGGTTCATGGTGTAGAAAATTTATCATGGAGGTGTGATTTAGTGCAAGGTTGGCTCGAGGTTGGCGCATTGTGGTTGGTCGAATAGTCATTGGATGGGTACATCTGGGATCAGTTGTGGAGGGTGGGGGATGTGTTGCATGAGTGGTAGTGTTAGGATAAGAAGTGGGGTCCACAATTAAGTTAAGGCCAAGTAGAGTTTGATTATAAATGAGAGACTGGATGGGATCACTAAGAGGTCTAAATGAGGATGAATTAGATGATGATGGATGTAAGGGGAATGAGACAGGAGATAAAAATGAGGATGACATGGAATTTTGACATTTATGATTTTTGTGAGAGGAATGAGAGACCATACCTGATTGAATGACATTAGCTAAAGATGGAAGGTATAATGTGAGCCAAGGATTTTCCACATGATTCCCTTGCCTTTGGGTTCTAGGATGAAGTGTCCGATCCTGAAAAGGAAACTTGATTTCATTGAATTTGACATGCCTAGCTATGTAAACTTTATCTTGGTCAATATCCAGACAAAAGAAACCATGATGCTGAGGAGACAATATTAAGTACACACAATCCTTGTTACGATATGAGATTTATTTTTGTTATATGGACGTAGTGAAGGAACACTAACAACAAAAAATTTTGGAATTGGTGTACTTTGGTTTGGTGAGAAATAATTTTCAAAACGGGATTGATTTTTAGGGACTGGACAAGGCAATTGATTAATATTACTAACACTTGTTTGAAAAGCATATGTCCAAAATCGAAAAGGAATTTTTTCATGTGCTAGCAAAGTGAGACCATTATTAACAATATGTCTAATTTTACGCTCAGAAATGCCATTTTGTTCATGTGTATATGAACATGCAATACACAATTCCAGTTCTTTTGAAATAGGCATTTAATTTTTGAAACTCACCTCCCCAGTCTAAGTGAAATGCTCTAATTTTATGATTAAATTGTCTCAGAACATAAGATTCAAAATTTTGAAAAATCGAAAATACTTCACTCTTATTTTTGAGGAAGTAAATCCACATAAAGCGAGTGAAGTCATCAATAAATAATACAAAATAATGGAAGCCTAAATTGGAAAGAACTGAGGAAGTTCCCCAAACATTCGAATGAATTATTTCAAAAGGACTAGTATTGAAATGTTCAACTAAAGCTAATGGAACATGAGCTAGTTTTCCTAATTGACAAGCTGAACAATTAACAAGAATTGGGGAGAATTTGAAACATGGTAATTGATTTTGCCGAATTATTTGTGAGAGAATCTTTGAGTGAGGATGACCAAGCCTAGCATGTCAATCGTCAAAGGAATCACAGGTACCAATCATGGGTTGTTTTATGTCTTTTGGTAAGACGTACAATCCATCTTTAGTTGTCTTATCATGCAATAAGATGTCTTTGGTGACCTGATCCTGAACAAAACAATCATAAGGCCAAAATTCCATAAAACAAGAATTATCTTTAGTAAATTTTTGAACAGACAATAATGATTTAATAAGAGAAGGGACATGAAGCACATTGTTAAGTTTTAATGGTATGGAATCAACAAAGGATGGAATAGAAGCAATGTCTTTGCGTGATATAGACAAACCTTGTCCATTGCCAACCTTTACTTGGTCCATGCCATAGTAATCAGTCATTGAAGATAAAGAATTTTGATATAAAGTCATATGATGAGTTACTGCTATGTCAGGGTGCCAACCAACGTCTTCAATCTGAGATCCCAAGCGTGTAGCAGGCAGTGATGATGAAAAAGATTGGATTGGAAGAGTAGACTGTGGTGGATGGTGCCATGCAACATATGCTTCGGGAACAACATAATTAGTAGTACGTGGTGCATATTGTTGACCGCAACGATCAGCTATGTGGTTGCAATACCCACAAATTTGACAGGGGCATTTACTTCGACGATTGTGAGATCGTTGATTGCTGTTAGATTGTGGGAATCTATATGCAACATGAGCAGCTAGATTTTCTTGCATGCTTTTAATCAGGATTTCATGAACTAGTCGTTGGCTGTGGAGTTCTTGAAAGCTAACTGGGTTAGGTTGAAGAGTTAGAGTAGTGATGATGGAGTGGTATTCATGGCCAACATTACGATAAAAAATGGCTTTAAATTTAGCAGTTGTTATTGTTCGTCCGATAACAGCAAGCTCGTCCACAAGGCCTTTCGCCTTTTGCAAATATTCAGTGACAGACATATCATTCTTCTTTAACTCCTAGAGTTTGATGTTTAATTGTAATTGGCGATTCTGGGATACATAACCAAAGGCACTTGCTAGTGAATTCCAAGCCTCATAGGAAGAAGTGAGGCCAATAACATAGGGAAAAACCTCTTTACTAAGAGAAGACAAAAGCCATGAAATGAGCAATTGGCCTTTTTGAAACCAGGCTGTATATGCAGGATTAAAGATGGGTCGTGAAGGGTCAGAGGTGGAGTTAATGGTGGTAGAGGGAGCAGATTGTGTGCCATCAATAAATCTAGTCAGGTTTTGGTAATTTAAAATGAGAAGAAACTGGGTTTTCCAAGCCAAGTAATTACGAAAATTTAATTTGATGGCAAAAGAATGTTGGGCTGTAGGTGTAGAGTTGGTGGGAGCAACCAGGATTGTCAATTAGTCAAACATAATGATGAAAAGAAAAGGAAAAAAAGTTCACTGTTTTACAATCTCAAAGACTCTGATACCATGTGAAGATAATGAATTGTATTGTTGTATGTATCAAAACTAAAGCTAGTACAATATATACATAGTATATCATATAAGGTTTAGTTAACTGTACAAATGACAAGCCAGAGTTAGAAAACAAAAGATAAACTAAAGATAAGCTAGAGTTTGAGCTAAATGCAAAGTGTGAGAAGTGTGATAGAGTATATCCTTAACAATTTTAATAAAGTAAATTGAATCATTCAAATTGATAATCAAGGTTGATTCAAATTCAAATTAATCCGCATATCAAATTTGGGTCAAGTCATATTTGATCAAAATTTTTTTGAATCAAAATTGAATAATATTTTTAGGTGAATTTGAATAAAATCATAAATGGTCACTTTTTCTATAACATATAAATTTATTAGAAACATTGTTCATTTGAAGAGAAATGTAAATAAACAACACAATAATTTGTGTGATTTGCCCATTATATAGTTATATCTATGGGATTCATGATGATAAACAATTTGCTATAATAGAAATTATAAATACAATAAAACATTTTCAAAATAGTATCTAATCCTAAAAGAGAATACGCAATTACACATCAAAATAAATATAAATATATATTTATTTGCTAAGTGAAAACTACATAAAGTTCTCTATATTTTAAAATCTCAAATTAAATAAGAATTTGAAAGAAATCCTAATAAGATATTAGATAAAATTGGCACATGAATATTAATACAATCTTCACTCACAAAGATATGAAATCTATCTAAAAAAATAAAGGATGCATCTCATATTTTTGTAATGAATGAGGTATCAATTGTTTATGCGTTGAATTTATTCAATAATTTCTCTCTTTTGAAATAAATAAAAATTAATTTTTCATATATATATATATATAGCATACAACTTCAAATG
>CATIWR010642423.1:0-20692 GCA_949677035.1 Omphalea diandra | reverse complement strand
AGAGAGAGAGAGAGAGAGAGAATATTTGAATTAATTTCAGATGCTCAAAAAATTGGTTAACGTGAATGGAAAAAATAATGATTAATATATATACTTGCAACACAACATCGGCAAACTATCTTTTTTTAATAATAATATGAGTTTATTAATTAAATTAGTCAATAATTCATGCATTATGCAGATTTTATTTTAATTTCATTTATCATAACTATTAAATTTTTAATTTATTTTTGTAAAATTTTAAAAAACACATACTTCAAAAACAAATCATACTTATAAATTATCTGATTAAAAATTATTTTGTTTTAATACAAAATTCCTATTATATTAAAGCTATATCTATTATTTTTAAAAAATACTGAATAAATAAAATAATTATTTGATATTTTATAAAATTATTTAATATAATTTTAAATTAATTATATATAATAATTTTGAATAAATTGTTATTTATATAATTATAAAAAATAATAATTTTTTTTTATATAATATTTTGTATTTCGAGATTAAGGACCTTGTGCAATCCTATCTATATTGCATGTGGCCCATACCCTCAAAATCTATAGGACTAGCAACGGGGGAAGGTGATGGAGCCTGCCAACTGGCAAAAACTAAACCTTAATTTTCCTTTTTTTCTAAATATTCATATAATAAATTTAATACAATTTAATATAACATCTACATTATAATTAAAAATATAAAAAGATTTTTATTATAATTTTTTCTAAAAATTTTTAATTATATTTGATAGAGTTTTATAACATGTAATTCAATGGTAAATATATTTTACTTGATGATACTATCGATTATATATTATGTTTCAAAATTTATTCAAATATTTTAAATAAGTTTAATGAGAAAAATAATAATAAATTACCCATCAATCACAAATTTTACAAAGTAAAGATTTAAAGAATCTCATAAAAAAATCTATCTGCACTTTGGTAAAAGAAAAATAAATTTTTCATAAAAGAAACACATATTCTCCACAAAAATAAAAAATTATAAAATTTAAATTTTATTAAGATAAAAAAATAAAAATCAAACTCATAAAACTAGTCCTTAACGTCACTAACTAAAAGTCCAAAAAATAAGATAGACAAAAGTTTAAATTCTTTCATCTCAATAACTAAATTTTAGGATATAATTTTCTCACAGTTCATAACAATTAATATTAAAGTCGACCACATTAAAATTATTTAAAAAAGTAAAAGATGTGTTGATCATCCCACATTAATGACTAATTTTTGGAGTGTGGTTCTCTCAACCTGCGTGAAAGTTTACTGGCTTAATTTGTTTATTTAAAAAAAAAAAATCAAAATGAGTGGAAAGAAAATTGAAATTTAATCAAAATATGTTTGCTTTTTGGTGCTAGCTGGAGGAATGAATTTGAAATTGGTAGTAATAATTTTCACATGCAATTATCTACAAGTGTTTATCACTTAAACCATTTTCAATTTAATTGAATCATTAACAATATATACACGAAATCATTAAAAAAATGATTTAAGAAATTATAAAAAATAAAAAATTATTTATACTGAATATCTACATATTAATAAAATACCTATTTTTATATTAAATAAATATATTAATATCTTTATATTTGAGAAAAAATTGATCAATATATAAAATTAATTTCGATCTTAGAATTTGTTAAAGAGATAATGTACTATATGTTAAATTTAGAGTTTATTTGAGATGATAATTTACTATTTGTCAAACTAATTATTTGATAAATAAGTGATTGAAGTCCATATTAAATTGAGATACTATAAAATTTTCTACTTAAAAACTTATAAATAGTAAGAGAAATTATAAATAAGTAATTTTATTAAATAATGCTAAAAATAGGTATGTATATATTATCTATTTAGAAAAATATATTATTTATTTATATTATAAAAATTTTAATTTATTAATATATTTTAAATAGTATATTAAAGTATAGTAGTATAGTTTATGCAACACAAGTATTATCGGTGAATATAATAATAAATTATTATATAATTATACTTAATTACTATATATATCACTATATTATTAGATGAATATATGAAGTAATCACATACATAAATAAATAATATAATTATAAATTTATATTTCAATGATAAATAGTTATTTTATGTGCGACTATATTATTAGATAAATATTTTAAATAATAATTAACGCTAATATAAATATTTTTCCCTACAAGATATAATTTTTTAGCCTAAACAATAAAATTAATCCGTCTTCCTTTTGTAAAAAAAATGAAAAATATATATATGTTAATATTAGCTTACAATATCAAGTGGAGGATTGTCGCAAACAATCGAAAAATGATTGGATTCAGCAATAAAAGCCAAGCAAAAACTAAAACCAATCAAATGAAACGCTAATTGAATACCCAATGAGCATCAACCAAATTCCACTAAGTTAATTTTCATGGATGTCCATGTGCATAAAACCAGCAAAAGATTAGGAGAAAATCAATTAATTGCATGGATTACCAAATTAACAATCACAGGCATCGGACCCAATAACCAGCGTGTTCCTACACATGAAGCAAAGGAGGATCAGATATATGGGTTCCACGTTGAACCCCACATAGTTTCTTCAACTGACACGTTCTCCAACATCAGAAACATCAAACTCCAGGCGGTGGGTTGGATGAGTGACTCATCAAACCAACTCGGTCAAAGTAAACCACACCCAATGATTCATGTCACTGGCCCACTTACTGCACCATCTTGCCTGCTCGCGTAAGCCATGCACAAGCCCTTTCTTTCTATATGTTTTCCCTTCTCTTCTTAACTACCTAGCTATTGCTACTATCCTTGTTCTTATTCTTCCTCAAACTTTCAACAAAGAATTAAGAAAAAGAAAAGAGAAATAAAATGAAAACCGAAGTTGAAGAGAAATTCTCAGCATTTTGTGATATGCCAAAGATGAGTATCTGCAACAAATGCAAAGGATGTCAAAGGAGTATCATCATCGTCATCATCATGGAGGTAATAAAACTTGTTGTGATCAGCAACAAGAGGTACACGCTTTGGTGTCAAAAGTGACACAAATTTACAAAGGATACCACAGTGTGAAATGGGGTTTGGGCCATGAAGATGTTCTAGCTTTCTGTTGTCCGATTTGGGTTACTTCTCTTGAGCATGCGTATTCATGGATTACTGGTTGGAAACCTTCAGTTGTGTTTAAGTTGGTGGACTCAATAAGGAGGAGTAGGGTTTCTGGTGGACCAGGTCTGGCCGAGTTAACGCAAGAACAGGTGAGAAAGATAGAGGAACTGAGGGCGAAAATAAGTTTAGAGGAGGAGAAGGTGGAGAGGGAAATGGAGAGGCAACAGGTAGGTGTAGCAGATAGGAAGACGGCAGAGTTAGCTAGGTTGGCGGTTAAAGTGAAGAGTGAAGAGGGGATGAGCCAGGTGGAGGGACTGGTGCAGGTGGCATTGAAAGGAGTAATAACGGGGCTAGAAAAGGTTATGAAAGCGGCAGACTGAGTAAGGCTTAGGACTTTGGAGGGAGTTTTGGATGTTTTGAACCCTTTACAGTGTATGGAATTCTTGGCTGGAATTTGTATGCTTCAGATTCAGCTAAGCCAATGGGGAAAGAATCGAGATAGCATGATAATTACCAATACGTAGTTGTAGGGTTTTTGCGCTTTGTTTGGTTAAGTGTTTTGTAGTAGGGGTTTAGCTTGGAAGGTTTGGGTTTTACTTTTGATCACTTCTTTTTCCTTTTATTGTTATTATTATTATCAGGAAGTCTTGTTTAGTCTTAATGTGTTATGATCAATGGTTTTTGTTTTGTTAGTCTTTGTAGATTCAATATTTTGTGTTTCAGATAGTGCTAGCAGTTGTAAATGTATGCTGCTTGTTTTTGCGGAAAATCCACAGAAATGCATATATTTAATTTAGAATAAAATGTCTATCATAATGAGCTGATCACAAATCATTATGCACATTCAGCTGATGCTAATTATTAAAGTTCTTTTTAACACGTACTCATACATCATGCTCATTAATGTGGGAATACAAAATAAAAATGGAGCTATCTTAATTATATTCTGGGGGGAAAAAAACTAACAAGATAAATTATATGGAAAATAGAGAACCTTGTTAATTTGTAAAATCAAATGTGTTCTTGATTAATTAATTCAAATTTTAGGGACTAATTAATTATATATAGTTTTTAAGAGTGAAAGTATGAAAGTTGATGACTGAAATTGATAAGTTTCTTCTCTCTCAGAATTAGCACCCTATTGGGTTCGATTTGCTGTATAAATTTTGATTTAACCCATTGGATGTCATATGAATTTAGAAGTTAGATTGCGTCTGTTGGGGGTGCGGCTATACACGTGGCAACTGCAAACTGGTGGACTGAAGCAGCTGATGGGACGCGGGGCCAATTCCTTAAGTTGTAATCAATTTTTTTTTACATTAAGGTTTACAGCAGATGGCAGATGCTACCATAATTATCTCTTCTGTGATTTTTCTCCAGCAATGCAATGCTAAAAGTTTGGGATACTGATAGTGACACTTCAACAATTTTTCTTTTCTTTTTCGAGTAAGTGTAGATGGAGCCCACGTGATTGCACAGTAGTAATCACGAAAAAATAATATTTGAAATATCTTTTCTTAATATAAAATTTATTCAAAAATATATGTAATATGAATAAATAAATAAAAAAATTTTGAAAAATAAAAATAAGTATGATACAATATAGTCACTCTTATCATTACTGTCATGTTTCATTCTCCAAAAAATATTTTTACAATTATAAAAGTAAATAAAAAAATACATGATTAATTGAAAAAATATAAAAAATAGATCTCAATATAAATAAATTTGTATCTAATTAAAGAAAAAAGACAAATGTCATTGCATAAGCATTACCATGATTTTTTTCTTTATTTTATTCTTTTGAAAAATATTTATTTAAATTTATTATTTTATCTTTTTTTGTATAAATTTTGTTTGTTCAAGAATTTTAATGATTTAAAATCAATTGTTTAGTAGTATAGATGATATAATTTTAGTTTATATCACGTTATAGCATTATATCTAATAAAAATCTACGATTGATAAAAATACAAAATTATTGAAGAAAATTCATATTAAAAATAAAATTATAATTTTAGAGTTGAATTGATATACTGTTATTAACAATATAGAGATCGATTTTATGTTAATTTTATAGATTATAAAAAATATTTTCTTTTATATATATATATATTTGAATTCTCAAATAATTGCTTAGTTACATTACAATATTAAGAGGATTCCATGGGAATATAAGTAGAATGTGAAGAGTTATTTTATCAAGGAAAACGTAAGCAGGTTAGAATATCCTGTTTCAAAACACCCAAAAAAAAAAAAAAGAAAAATCTCGTGCAGCAACTCCAATTATAAAATCAAACGAGCTTTGGTCCATTAATGTCAATAAAAGTGGGGAAAAAAAAAATAAAGAAAGAAAATCCTGAGAGTGCTAACAGTCTATTTTATAAAAATAAGACTCACAATTAATACGTTCACTAGGAATAACATCCTAGTGCTATGTTAGTTTTTTACACCACAAACTTCAATCACAAAATACATATGTATCTTTGCACAATGGGGAGCACATTTCCCCATCAAGAAAACATATATATTACACTCTTCCTATGTGGGAGACATGAAAAAATTAGAAAAATAAGATACAGTGAAATCATAGACAGCGGATATAGGGCAATGAGACAACTGAAAAAGGGTTGCTACAGCCGAGTATTGATGGTATCCGGTGATTGTGGGAGGGGGGGAGAATGTCCAATCAAAAAGCTAATGTTTTAGATTTTGGCATACCAAGTATGAGAGAAATTTGACTTATACAGAGAAAAGAGTCGGAAAGAATTTAAGTTGCTTCCACAGATAGTATCTCGAGCTCAGCCCACCATAGCGGAGAAAGTCTTGGAGTTGCTTGATCAGGTGAGATAGAAATCATCTCCCTCAACTTGGAAATGATATCCTTCATTGTCGGTCTGTGCCTGGGATCTGGTTGTATGCATTCTTGGATAACTTCACAGATGACGTCGAGTTCATTGTTTTTGAAAGACTTCAGGGTTGGGTCGATCATGTAGCTGATACTCCTCTTGTCATTCAAATATTCAGCAGCCTGGCATGTTAACAATTAATTGTATGCTTAGGAGAAATGATACATTCCCCTAGAACACATATTCAGTCATAAAGTACACCAGAATGCTAAGGTTAAAAGATCTCATAAAAAATAAAAAACTTACCCATTTCTCAAGGGGCCCTTGTTCTTCTGAGTATTGGAGCTTTCCGGAAATGATTTCAAGCAACAGAATCCCAAAACTATATATATTTGTCTCTACATCAGCCAGGGGTGGCAACACAGAATCCTCTGACTCATTCTCCCCTGAGCTCTTCGACTTTCCTGTAGTTTGTGGCAAGAAACAGACCTCTGCAATCTGGGAGAGTACAACAGAGATAATCAGAAAGTGCATTATGAAACAAAAACAAGAGAAGCCAATCTATAAAATAGATATACCTTAGCAGCATAATCGTCAGTTAGATAGATATTATGCGAATTCAAGTTAAAGTGTGCCACTGGTGGATTCAAATCATGGTGCATGTATTGTAAGCAATAAGCAACACCCATGATAATCCTCATCCTTGCATTCCAGTCGAGATGTTCCATTTCTTTAACTGAAGACAGAATAAAATGTTTCAGCCTCTAAATTGCTGCACCTACAAAGGTTTATCAAAATCATCCCCTCCCCCAATCAAACATATCAATTGAGAGTATTACCATGCAGATGCTCAAAGAGGGTCCCATTAGGAGCATATTCAAACACCATCATCCTATTGAAAGGTTCATCCTCCTCACAGTAGCCAATAAGATTGACAAAGTTTTTATGGTTAACTCGAGATAGTGTATCAATCTACAGCACAAAAAACAGTAAAGAAACTTAATAGAAAAAACGAGGCATTAAATTATAGAGTCACTGGATCCACCTCCCTGAAACATCAAATTGTCAATTTTGTAACCACAAAAAGGGATGCACCTTTTTCCGGTATGATATCTCTGCATTTTTTGACCAATCTTTGGAAGAAGCAACTAAAGTTGATGCAACAGCAATCTCCACTCCACTGGAAAGAGTTCCCTTGTACATGATGCAACCCTCGTGAGTGTCAATTATATTGCTGAAATCCTCACAGGCAGTCTCCAGCTCTGGTCGATTTAGCTTAGGAACCCCTGAGTTCCATAAAAATAGATGATTAAGTTTACAGTAACATACTAAACACTTGTCAGATCAGGCAAGAAAAAAATGTTTTAAGACTGCATCAACCACTAATATGCACAGATGGAATCTCATTAATTTTATAAATCTCATTGAAATTTAATGTGTTACATAGCAGTCAAACCATAATGCATTTGCAAAGAGGACCAGTAAATAAGATTAGAGGAATCATTGAACTACTTTCCTTTTTTTTTTTTTTCAGTAAATAGTAAGTATGCTCTTAAATTCATCAAACAATTTTTAGATTCTTTAGTAAATTGATACTTAATCTTCCAATGTCATTAGTTGAGGGGTGCCACAGAATTATTGAGGTACCTAACTTGAAAGTTGAAACGTTCTAGACACAGCCATTCAGTGGGTGAAAAATATCTTAAGATTGATCTATGACTTTAACCAATCAGTTCCTGGCTCTAAGAACCTACTGTTTTTTAACATGAAATATGTTTTCTTTTAATAAGACAAACAACAACAGCAATATGCAATTCAATTCCAATTAAAGTTGCATTTTTTCCTTTTTGTTTCCTTTCGTAATTACATATTAAAATTCACCTGTAACAAATGCTTTCTGCAGCTGTCCACTAAGTCCAGTCTTCCAGGGACCTATGGTTGTGACTCCTTGTTTACGGCACAAAAGCAGCAGGCCCACAACAATAAGGACCAAGGCAAGCACCATTGGAATAATCAAGAAATATATCCATGTATTTCCAGGAGTTTCATTGGATGGAAATTGATGAGTTGGAGTCAATGCAGAATCACTTTGGAACCCTTTTGCTGTTGGAGGCTCAACAGTTGGAGCCAGTGGCACAGGTGGAGGAGATTGAGTCTCATTTGCATTTGGTATAGCTGGGAAACTCCCACTGCTTCGGCTAACTGGTAAAGCAATGATCTGTTGAGAGGAAGACCCGGCAGGAGCAGCAAGGAGGTTACTGGACTGTTCAAATAATCTACGACGTGCAAAACTAACAAGGATCTCCACATTTTGGACAGCATATGCCTTGGATGAACCTGTTAAAAAAAAAGCCATTTTGTTTCTCATGGAACAAATTTTAATGATCAATAAGCCAAAATTGGGAAGCTTGGACTCACTAGCTGGCTTCTCACAGCAGCTGTTACCACATTCATGCAGGGAGTCCTTTCCAGACTTGAACCTTTAAGAAGACAAACAATCTCAGTAAAACGAAGAGAATAAACAACCTAATCATAGAATGTAAGCTTATGAGTAAGGCATTGTATATCCATACAGAGACTGTGGCAAGGCATCAAGGTAACGTATGACAGCTCCTTTGATCAGGATTATGAATGAATAAGCACCAGTCAATTTTTTCAAACAGCAGTTCCACATGCTGCCCAAGACAAACTTTACAGAATAAGAAAAATAGATAAGTAAATCACATCTATAACCTGACCAACTGCTAGTTACACCGAAAAATGCTCCATGGTCTGTTAGAAGAAATCAAACAGAAAGGAGAATCTGGATGATGCTAATTTAAGTGGCTTTCACTTTCAGCACGAACAACTCAATTGAAGAATACGACATAAGATCATATTTCAGCTAGCACTAACTTATGAATCAACATGTTTGAGAGTCAACAGTCAGCGTAGTTCATAATCACCTTATCCTACTTAATCAAGTGTGAGATAGCTTAAGCAGTTTAATTTCTTGAAGATTCAAATAGCCAAAAAAGCAAGAAAATTTTGCTTGTCTAAAAGAAATAGCCAATAAACTCATGAAAGGATGTCAATCAGCAGTAACTATTATCTCTTTGTATGTGGTATTGATATTTGCTGGACCTCAATTTGAACTTCTCAGTTGAGCAACAAGTTTACGACTAATGCAAAATTTTCAATCAGCTAATTGGGAAGCACAAGTGCATCAGTGGATATCAAAAAGGAGAAGTGAGCAATTACTTACTCATGGCCAAATTTTTTATTTATAAAGCCAACGCCAGGGGCTTCTGTACATGCAAGGTTTTCATCAAATTGCAATTCAGAAAAGAAATTACGCCTCCCAATCTCCAGATAACTGCTATCATCAAATTTATTGCTGCAAAGCAACCTGAGGCACAGATAATTTTAGACAGCATGATGGATAAAAATAAAACATGAGAAGCAATGGAATCCATTTCAGATAACTCACAAGCTTTGTAGTGCTGGCAGTCTTTTTATTTCTGCTGGAATTGTTCCACTGAATTTATTTTCTCTCAAGTCTAGCAACTCCAACTTTTTGAGTCCTCCAATCTCTTTAGGAATGGTACCAGAGAAATGGTTTTTATAGAGCACACTATTAAAAGAAACAGAGGAATAACCGCAAAGTTAAATAGCATATGGCAATACCAATCATAATGACATTATTGCGCTCTTTCATTTCTCTTACACTTTTAACAATATGAGTCTATACAGAAACGAATTCCTAACTCAACAGAAAAATATATATGGCAGTATTATGACAAGAGTCTGTAGATTGAATTAGGAAATTTATAAAGTTATTGGGAATTAAAAAGAACCCAAAGTATGAATCCTTACACAGATCTCAAGTGAATAAGTTTCCCAAGGTCAGGTGCCAATGTCCCTTCCAAAGAAAGCCCATTCAGATCTCTACAAGCATCCAAAAGCATTATAAGAAAATTCATTCCTTTTCTTTTTCTTTTTCCAGTTATGTGAAATTGCAAATAGAACAATGACGGCTCTTGTAAAGCAAGGACAAATAGAGACTCACAATATCTGCACTTTTCCGGCAATGCAGCCAACATGAGACCACAAGCAAGGATCATTATCATTGGGATTCCAGTCAGCAAAAGCACGGAAAGGATCAGAATTCACTCTTGCACGAAATTCCAATAAAATGAGACCTGCATTGAATTCATATATCAAACAACAAGTCAATAACTTTCATTGCAACAAATATATATATGTCAAAAGAAAAGTGAAAAATGAGAATTACCCTCATCATTAAGGGACCAAGAGCCTTGAATTTCAAGACCAAGAATCAAAACCAAGAAACACAAGAACTGGAATCCATTTGGGTTCCAACTACCCCCCATCGCTTGATGAACCAATTATGGCAGTGGAGGTAGCTACAATAATACAAAATCGCCAGGTTTCTTATTCAGAACCACCCCTTCAAACTCACAAGAATATCAATAACAACTATTGTAATCCCTGAGTATATCTGTTTTTTGTTTTATTTACAAACAACTATGAAAAATTACAGTACAAATAAATGCAAAGTCTTCACTTTTGTTGACAATAATAATATCAGGGTCCCTCATCGCTGCTTTAATAAAATTTTCTCTACACCCTTTCCTCCAAAATGCACATAACGTGGCTCAGCAGATTATTATCTTTCTCCGAAATCTCCACAACAGGAATTGGAGCTGAGAGCGAAAACATAACAACACAAAAGAAAAGAGAGAACCATTGTTTTTTAGAAGTAAATGCAATAAAATGCTGACAGAAAAAGGTATGCTTTACCCCCAGAAAACAAAGAATCAAGGAATACCTACAAGAGCAAGCAATCCAAAAGAAAGAAAAAGCAAAAAGAGTTGATGAATTTACCATAAAGAAGCGGTCTACTGCTTCTCTTCTGGAGGGCAATATTGCAATGCTGGTCTAACCTGATCTTTTTTTTCTTTCTCTTTCCAATAAAAAATTTCGTCAAAAATGAATGAACATTATGGGTAATTGCTGACAGGTGGGGAGGAAGATAGATAGAGACTCAAAAAGGCAGCAATGAAAAAATTAATATATATATTTTTATATTAAAAAAAAAAGAGTAATCACACTGAAAAAAAGCTTTTCAAGAATATCAAAAATCCTTTTTTTCTATTACTGGCCCTTTGCAGAATGATATCAGATGATCCCTTCGACCATCTTTCTCTCCTCTCTCTCTCTCTCTGCAAGTTTTTTTTTAATTTTCTTTTCTCTCTCTTCCCCACTGTTTCTTTCCTTTCATCTCTATTCTTTTTCTATTTCTTTTTTTTTTTTTTTTTCTCTTTCTGAGCTCTATCTCAAACCCCCACCCCCAGCCACCCCAAGAAGCTGTTGTGTGTTTCTGATTTCCATTTTGTTTAATTTTTTTTTTTTTAGTTTAGTGATCTACTATAATTTTTTTAATGTTTTTGGTAGGTTAAGTGGAACCTAAGATACCTAGATTTTCGCGGGAAGCTTAAACCGGCCACCGTGTAACGGTCGCTCGGCAGTGGTAGTTTTCCGTGGAGGCAGCCTTTTTGGTGTTTGGTTATGAAAATTGAGTGGTGGTGAGGGCCCCCACTTCCGGAGCAATCGGACACGCTTTCCGTCCATTGATTGGGCCCCACAATTTTCTCTATCCCTTCCACTTCTGAGTTTGCTTGCATTCGTGCGTGCCTGTTTCTTTTTTTTTTTTTTTTAAACAAAAATTATATTAAAAAAATTATTAAATGAAGAAAAAGGTTGGTGGCGGCACTAATGAACTTGCAGAAATCCAGTTGCTTGTGATGGTTCTTTTCACCTATAGCTTAATATAATAATACATTTTTTTGCTGATAAGAAAATGATTTTTTTATTAATAATAATGTAAAATTCATTTCACTGTTGATTATAAACTTTCAAATATTAAGATTAATGACTAATTTAATAAAACATAATTAAAAATCTATAGATTCATGTCTATCCAGATCATGTAAATGTGATGGTTACCAAATTCTTTTCAAACTGCTATTGATCCTCATACAAAGCACGTATTTTAATTAATTTTTTAATTTTTAGTATAAAAATATGAAAATATTGATTTAATTAAATATTGAATAAATTATATTTATATAATAGTTTGATTAATTTAATATATCAAAATAATACTGTTACCTTCTTTTCTTAGCATATTATTTAAAGAAACTTTCAAAAATTTTATATTCAGATATTACAAGGATAATATAATTCTAAAATATAATAGCAATAATAATAATAATAGACTGGTAACTTAAAAATCTTAAAAATTAAAGAAATCAATAATAAATATAATTAAAAGCTGTAAATATCAAGTTGGTCTTCATCATAGTTCCTAGTCACAATAATCACATGATCTTTCTAAGATAACACTTTAAAAATATTTATTTATAAAAATAATTTGAATCATATCACTAATAATTTATTTTCCTTTCAATTTATTCGATACATAATTAAAAACAAATCAAGGTGATTCTAAAATTTGATTCAACGAAGATCTAATTTGTTTGCATTGTGGTAAAATATACTTGTTGGATATTTTTATGCATACTACTCTATCTCTTTTTGTTACACTCATTTTGTTACCTAAATTTAGTTATACAATCAGTTTTTTTATTGCCTATCTAATACTAAGTATTTGGTATAACTAATGCAAGATTGAAAAAATTGACCAAACCAAGTTAATTCGATTTAGTTTGATATTTTGATAAAATCAGTTTTGTTCGATTTTAATTTAAAAAAAATTTGATTTTCAGTTTGGTTTTATAGATTAAAAAACTAAATTAACTGAAAATACTAATAAATCAAATCAATTTGAATCGACTAAATTTAAAATACATGCAATTTAATCAAATAGAACCGAATCAAACTGAACTTTTATGAGTTCGATTAGGTTTATAGGCATATAAATTTTGGTTGAATCAGTTTAGTTAATTTAATTTTTTCAAAAATTTTAGTTCAATTCTATTTTAAATATATAAAATTTGATTTATTTAATTTTAATAAAAAATTAAATCAAATTAATCGAACTGACTGTTTGTTCACCCTAAGTATACAGATAAATATAATGGATAGAGTTTTTCATTCAATATCTAAAAAATACATATTTTAATATATATTTGATAAATATACAAAACAACCACTGATAATAAATACAACTTTGATCAACTGTCATTTTTATCGGTTACTACTTAATTTTTTTTCTAAACTCAGCAGTTATACTCTATTATTATTTTTAAAGTTCTATCATTTAATTACTAGCTATGAATTATAATATTTTAATTATTTATATACAGATATTTTATTTTAAATTATTATATATAAGTTTTATAAACAAAATTTATGTAGAATATTTTAATTACTAAAAATATATTGACATATTTTGATTAATATTAACAATAAATAATTATTAAGATTCCATAATACAAATTAATAATTATAGCATTTTAAATTTGGAATTATACTATATATATATATATTATTTTACTATATTTTAATTTATTTAATTCAATATATAAGATATTAACAACATACTCTTTTTAGTTATTTTATAAATTAACAATAACTGCCATATATGATTTACCATACATTTAGTATCAAAAAGTTATTAGCTAACAATTACTAGTTACATCCATCAGTTATCCTAAATAGACATTAAATAAATTCATAACAAAAAAAAAATATTAATTTTTGATGAATATTAATTATTATAGTCTATGTTTCCTAGTTGATAGTAATATTAAGATTAAAAGGACATTTGGTTACCAAAATTTAACATTTCTATTTGAAATCACTTTCTTAAAAAAATAAATTTTTGGATAAGTAATTTTATGAATGTAAAATTCTCGTATTTGGTTGAATGTGAAATTTTTTAAAAAAATTAAAATTAAAATTTTAATTTATACATATGATAGTTCAAAAAATTAATATGAATCACTATCATACCCCTAATGTAATTGAATATTTTTATTCGCAAAGATTCTTCATTTTTTATGAGAAAGAATTCAAGATCAGAGAGGGCAGACAGCCTACAATGTCTCGCATAGAAGGAAAGGGTGCCTTAGGTAAGAGGATAGCAAGTTACAAATTATATTTCGGTATGATATGCATGTCTTTTATTTCAATTAATATGAAATTCATAAATAAAGAATCATACTCATAATTCAAAGATATAGTTTATGATAATAAAGATTTAGAAAATTTAAAAATAATTTAATTATTCAATAAACTAATAAGAAATTTTGATTTTTTGTAGTTTAGTAATTATTTTAATTAAAATTGAATGATAATCTATATTCTTGATTTTGATTATAATTGTTTTAAATAAATATATAAAATATATTTATCAATATACAATTACATAATTTTTAATAGTCATGAAAAATTAATTTGTTTACATTTTAAGAAAAAAAGTACTTTTCATATAGACAATAAAGTGAAAGATGAGCCAATAGATCTAAGAATGTAGTTTTTTTAGAGATAATAACTTTTTAGACAAATTAAACAACGAAATTCAACATTTTAAAACTAATTTTTTTTAGATTTCACCAACTAAATGTCACTAGTTGTATTCCAGTGAGCAGTTAAATCAAATTAAAAAATGAGAGAACCTTACCAGATTAATTCAAATAATGGATTCCTTTAGAGCTAAAGCTAAAGCTTCACCATAAATATAGAATTCACCAAATTCTTCTAAACTTAGCTGCCAACTGTAACAATAGTTGCGGTAGACAGTCCATGTCGTAGCATGACCTCTCCTTCTCTATGATCGAAGGAATGAATCAATATTTCCCTCGTTTGGAAGATTGAAGGAGAGGAAAAGAAAATGTCAATCTTAACCTTTTTTTTCTATTTTTTGAAGTGAAAGACTAGAGAAAGAGAATTTTATAAATTAAAATTATTGAATTTACATATTATCCATCTAAATGATTATATAATTACATGTTTTTTATCCTTTTATTACAATACAAATGAAGGATTTCTTAAAAAAAGAAAGGGTAAAATAATAATTAAAATTTTTAAATTTTTATCTTGCATTTCCTTATCTTATTCCAAACATAAAAAAAAACAAAAGGGAGCAATTTCTCATTTTCTATTCATTTTTCCTTTTTTTTCCTCACCTAAGTTTCTTTTTTTTCAAACATAGTGTTAATTATTTTCAACTTTTAATGATTGGTGTTGGGAAAGGAGATGTAATAACACCAATATGTACGCCATCTTCGAGTACAAGTTTCATCAGTCGAGAAGCAGTGGCATATGATTAATAGCTCCACATCCACCTAACTTTACTTATTCCTCAACAACTAGACGTCATTTCTAACATATTTTATACAATGGCGTATTTCATACTAAAATATAAATATTTTATTATACTTACATATTTTTTTTATGAAATTTTGCTCGCAACTTATATATTTTTTTAACTGTGTTGCGTAATTAGATATTCTTGTAGAAATTATGATAATTAGTTACAAATTAGCTGACAGTGAGGAAAGAAAAATTTTAATTAATCCCTTAATAAAGAGATGTTCATCATTAGTGAGGTTCCTCAAGAATTTTAGGGCATCACTTTTGCCACCATACAATGGATCATTTGCTAATTTATGGTTTGAGGAAAGAGTAAATTTGGTTTAAACTAATATTTACGTTTCGCCAGAAGTATTCTTATAATTTTATATGCATTTAACTTAATGTCCAAAAAATATTTTTTAACGTAAATTTATCCACAATCATTAGCTACTACCAAATGAAAAAAAAAAAAAAAAAAAAAAAACCCTTATAAATAGCAATAAAAACAAGTGATAAAAATTTTTAAAAACAAAAATAATGAATTAGTTTTTATATACTATTCCATTATTGCTTTTTATTACAAAACAAAATTAGGATTCAATCACTTTTTGTTTTTTAATACACAGAGCATCTATTAATATAACTTCCTCTAGATTTTTCAACTTTTTAGTGTTTAATTCATGAATATTTTATAAATTTATTTCAAAAACTAAGTTTCGTTGGTTAAAATTTAAAGAGTAATAGTAAATGAGTTAAAAAAAGAGGGTCAATTATAAATATTTATAAATTTAATTAGTAATTTGAGTAGGGTATAAAATTCAAAGGATTAATAGTCTGAATATGTATACTGTTTTAAATTCCTTTGAAATTCAGTGGGTCATTTGACTCTAGTGAGCATGCATTAGCTTTCCCGCACTTGTATGCGCATAAAATTACTTTTAAGATTTGTGACAGATGTTTTGAATTAGTTTGATACTTTTTGAATGATTTATAGATACAGGGTAAGGGTTGTAAATTTTATGGTATTTAAATAATATATTATTAAAATTGTATCGTTAATATTGATAGATATCAATAATTTCATATATTAAAATTCAGTTTTTTGTGGTATGGGTATCGGTTTTAATTTTTTAAAAAATTATAAATTGTAATCGATGGATACTATTTAATAAAATAATGTTTTTTAAATTAAATTATGATATTTTGTTCATTATTTGCATTGATTTGAAAAACGTTATTTGTATCAATTTAAAAGACATATTGTAATTTAAGTATCGGTATCGGGTATTGAATATCACCAAAACCATATTATATTAATAGTATCAACTTTTACGGTTTTCATATTTAATTGTATCGAGATTAATTTTATATATCACTGATATCGATATTATGTGGTATTATAAAAAAAGACAATTTTGATAGTCACGGTATATTGATTACAACACTCATATAGAGTGCCTGGTAATAAAGTAACTTTTTTAAACTTTATTAGCAAAATTAGTTTGGCTAATTAGACTGAAAAACTTGGAAAATTGGATTTTTAATCATTTTGAGTTAAACTTTAAACCTAAAATTTGTTAAATTCAATTAATATCTGGTTGATTTGTAAATCTTGATAACTCAATTGGTTCAAACGATCTATTCTTTTTTCTTTAATTTTATTTTCAAGCTTCTTTAGATTATTTTAAAAAATTTAAAATTATGTTTATTAAATTGTAATTTATAATAAACATAATGATTAATTTTATTTTAAAATAAATTTATCATGATTTTAAATTCCACTTCAATTATCTTTTGATACTTTATAAATTTTTAAAAATAATAAATTATTATAAAATGAACGTGACTTATTTTAAAAATTATTATATGGATATTGAATTGATGTTATTTTAACTATTTTCATAATATATTATCTTTAAATGTAATACAATAGTATTTATTATTTTTGAATAATTAAAATATCTATGTTATGATTTACAACTATTATATATGAATATTTTTTTGTTTATAAATATTTCAATACAAAAATTTTTATATTTCTTATGATAAATTATAAATTATTAATTTATATAATAATATTTACTAATATATATATATATATATATATATAGATTTGATAAGTGATAATCATTAGTTATTGGTGTAATTTATAAAAGTTTTTATCTTATATTAAACAGTAAATAGTATAAATATAAAATACTTGTAATTTAAATTTTGTCATAATCTTAGAAATTAAAAAAATTTATTTTCTCAATCCCAAATTTTAAGTCCAAGTTTTTTTAGTCCGTCCCAAAATATAGTCCACTTTTTTTTGTAGACTATAGTTAATTTACTAATTACCTATTATACCTTTACTTAATACTCACTCTGTTTTACAATATCTATTTTTTTAAAGTTGTGTACTTAAATTAAGAAAATAATTACTTCATCTGTTCCAAATTTTCAATCTATGTTTCCTTTTTTATTTGTCTCAAAATATAGTCCACTTTTCTTTTTTAGACTATAATTAATTTACTAGTTTTCCATTATGTCCATACTTAATGCATTGTTATATAAAATTTATAAACATCAAATATTTAATTCATTTTTGGAAATTAAACAAAATTAAATTTTCACATTATTAATATATATGAATTTTTTTGGTTATAATATAAAGGAGTGAGAGAGATTTTCAAATTGAATTTTTTAGCACAAAAAAGTTGAACATATATAACTAGAAACAAGATTGGCTCCACTGCATTAGCCAACTTTGCATATTAATTGCCTTCAATTTTACATTAAAAAATTAATAATTTCAAAATATTTATTACTTATTTTAATGTGAATATGGAGGTATATTTAAAAAAAGTATATAAAATCAAATATTTTAATTATATTACCTACATTTTCTTAATATGTTTATAGAAATAAAGTGAACTAAAAATTTGAGACGGAGAAAATAATTACAAATAATTTCAATTGATATTAACTAATATACCTTTAATTATCTTTAACTAAAATTTTACACTTACACTAATAAAAAATATTTAATTAGAAGAGAGAGATAAAATGATGATAAGAGTAAATTTAAAAAATAAACAATTAATACTACATTGATAATGTAGAATGACAATTATATTAAAATAATTTTTTTTAAATGACAGATATTGTGAAAATGAGAGAGTACATTATTATAAAAAATTTATAACATCAAATATTTAATGCACTTGTTGGAAAATATTTGGTGCATATTTTCAAAAATGAGTTTTTCCTAATAAAAAATTTGAAATCTTGATTTGCTAAATTCCATTATTTGGTTTATATTAACCAACTTTACAATATTAATTGTCTTTAATTTTATATTAAAGAATTAACAATTACAATAATATTTATTGTTATTTATTTAATGTGAATGTGAGGGTATATTTGAAAAAATATATAAAATCAACTATTTTAACCATATTATATAAATTTTTTTACGATATGTGTAAAGACAAAGTGAACTGAAAATTTGGGACGAATAAAATAATTTTTTATGATGTATTTCAATTCCACAAATGGAGCGTTAGTATTGAAGTTCTTAAATGTTTTGGTTGATGCTGCTTCTCTAGGCAATAAAATGAAACAATTTCATGTACTTACTTTAGATGTGGTAATATGACGAGAATGTAAAAATTTATTTAGAATTTATTACATGAAGTTAGAACACTAATCAATAGTTGAGCAAAAAAAAATTCATACCTATTTGCGCATTAGATCCGATATTGTTTTGAGCCATAATATCAACCACTGAAATTAAACACTAATAAATAGATTGGAAGAATGAAAATCAAAAGTTAAGGCTTCCTATTCTTAACCTTCTATCAAGACGGCTACTAATAGGTGTAACAATTAGGGTTAGGGTTAGAAAGTAGAAAAAAATACTTAGCTTATTTATAATAAATTTAACAGACTCATCCATTAGAGGTCCATATTAAATTAGACCAATACATTCTTAACCTTCTATCAAGACGGCTACTAATAGGTGTAACAATTAGGGTTAGGGTTAGAAAGTAGAAGAGAATACTTAGCCTATTTATAATAAATTTAACAGACTCACCCATTAGAAGTCCATGTTAAATTAGACCAATACATGACTGTCTCCCATATCAGCCAACTAAAAATATCATAAACTCATAACTCATTTGATTAAAATTTAATTAGACTTACCCACTAATCAATAAATTATATTATTCAATCAGTTTTATAATAATTAAAATAAATCAATAATTAATATTAGCCCATATAAAAAAATTCTAACATTCTCTCACTTGGACAATATTATGACGTTTTTATATTTTAAATATATATATATGACTCTTGGAATGAATACTTTAAACTCAAATGTGACCACAAAATTTTAGAAAACATATAGTTTATTGATAATGACACCTTAAACATAATTATGTCCACATTAAATTTTTAATATCGGATCATAGCGGTAATTATGCTCCTTATTGACATAGTACCAATCCATAGTCACAAATATTGTCAACTTAACCAACATGGATTTTGATATTACAGTGTAACAAGAAAATAACACTCACACGCAATCAATAAACTGTTTTCTTTATCAATCCTCGAAATATTTCTCTTTCGAACATGCTCAAACGAGTGATACGAATAAGGTTGGATTAGATTCCTTATCCGTATGCTTGAGAATAGTTGTCCAGATCTATCAAAACAAGTATTGGAGTTTTGATCTTCAAATCCCAACTAGACCTCTAGAAAACTTGTTTCTAGCAACCTTAATTATAAATATTCAAAATTATGTTAACCCAAATCCTAAATCAACTAAGCCAATTTAAGATCAGAATTAACAAATTTGTGAAATTATTAAGCCTTCATTCAACAATCTCACCAAGTCCACTCAAGAACTCAAGAAGAGAATTTAATCTCACAAGCAAAATTGCTAACAAAAATGATATTGATTTATTGAATTCCTCTTGGCAGAATGTGAGGGCTATTTATAGCCTTACAATGCTTAATCCAAAACCAATTAGGATTTGGTTTACATTCCTTAACAAAATTCAATATTTCCTAATGTAATAGGGAAAAGGCAATCCTAAACTAAATAGGAAAATTAAAGAAATATTATGATTGTTCAACAAGACTAGACCAAGATACTTTCTTAACTAAAGAACAACTCTTCCTAAATAGAAAAGGAAAAGGAATCAACCTAATGAGGAAATCCTAATGGCATTAGGAAATATTGCCAACTAAGGAAATCTAGCAAGAATCTTTGACTTTGGGCCTTATTTCCTTGCTTACACAACTTAGGCTTCCTTTTACATGCCTTGGGCTTCTTTTTACATGCCATTGGGCTTCTTTTTACGTGCTTTGGATGAATTGGGTTGTGCTTGGGTGCTCTCCATAAGTTAGGCTCCA
>CATIWR010642396.1:0-39642 GCA_949677035.1 Omphalea diandra | reverse complement strand
AAGGATAAGGATCTGGTGAAGGATGATTTTGTTGGGATTGTAAGATTTGACATGAATGAGATTCCAACACGGGTTCCACCTGATAGTCCATTGGCACCAGAATGGTATCGGCTTGAAGACAAAGAAGGAGAGAAAGTAAAAGGGGAGCTAATGCTTGCTGTCTGGTATGGTACTCAAGCTGATGAGGCATTCCCGGATGCTTGGCACTCTGATGCAGCTACTCCCACTGATAGTTCCTCCATCATCGATGCACATATTCGCTCAAAAGTTTACCACTCTCCAAGATTATGGTATGTCCGTGTTCATGTGATTGAGGCGCAAGACCTGGTTCTTTCTGATAAGAATCGGTTCCCAGATTCTTATGTTAAGGTACAGATTGGTAATCAGGTGTTAAAGACAAAGATGGTCCAAACTAGAACAATGAATCCAGTCTGGAATGAGGACTTAATGTTCGTCACTGCTGAGCCCTTTGAGGATCATCTGGTCCTTTCAGTTGAAGATCGTGTCGGCTCCAATAAAGATGAGAGCATTGGCAAGGTTGTTATACCATTGAACTCTGTTGAGAAACGTGCTGATGATCGAATTATCCGTACCCGGTGGTTCAACCTTGAAAAGTCCATTTCAGATGCCATGGATGAGCGTCAAGCTAAGAAAGACAAGTTCTCCAGTAGAATTCATCTTCGTGTTGTACTTGATGGAGGTTACCATGTGCTTGATGAGTCAACCCACTACAGTAGTGATCTGCGGCCAACAGCAAAACAGTTATGGAAGCCATCAATAGGTGTCCTAGAGCTTGGCATTTTAAATGCTGATGGGCTCCACCCAATGAAAACAAGGGATGGAAAGGGTACATCAGATACGTATTGTGTAGCAAAGTATGGTCACAAATGGGTTCGGACTCGAACAATAATCAACAGTCTTAGCCCGAAATACAATGAACAGTACACTTGGGAGGTGTTTGATCCTGCAACAGTTCTTACTGTGGGAGTTTTTGACAACAGCCATATAAGTGGTTCAAATGGTAACAGGGATATAAAAATTGGCAAGGTTCGGATACGCCTCTCTACTCTTGAGACGGGCCGTGTTTATACACACTCATATCCACTGCTTGTGCTTCACCCTTCTGGTGTCAAGAAGATGGGAGAATTACATCTGGCAATACGATTTTCATATACATCGTTGGCAGATATGATGTTTCTGTACTCACGGCCCCTTCTGCCGAAGATGCATTATGTTAGGCCATTAACTGTGATGCAGCAGGACATGCTACGGCACCAAGCTGTCAACATAGTGGCAGCTCGGCTTAGTCGGGCAGAACCTCCTCTGAGGAAAGAAGTCGTGGAATACATGACTGATGCAGACTCCCATCTTTGGAGCATGAGGCGCAGCAAGGCCAACTTCTTCAGACTAATGTCAGTTTTCTCTGGATTATTTGCTGTTGGAAAATGGTTTGGTGAAGTTTGCATGTGGAAAAACCCAATCACTACAGTTCTAGTACACCTCCTTTTCGTGATGCTTTTATGTTTTCCAGAATTGATTTTGCCAACTGTGTTTCTATACATGTTTCTAATAGGGCTTTGGAACTATCGTTTTCGACCAAGATACCCTCCACACATGAATACAAGAATTTCCTATGCAGATGCTGTGCATCCTGATGAGCTTGATGAAGAATTTGATACATTTCCAACAACACGAAGCCCAGAGATAGTCCGTATGAGGTATGATCGACTAAGGAGTGTGGCAGGGAGAATCCAAACTGTTGTGGGTGATGTGGCTACCCAAGGAGAGAGGATTCAATCACTATTAAGTTGGCGGGATCCTCGTGCCACTACAATGTTTGTAATATTGTGTCTAATGGCTGCTGTGGTATTGTATGCAACACCGTTTCAGGTGCTTGCCCTTGCGGCTGGACTTTACTCAATGAGGCATCCTAGGTTCCGGCATAGGACACCATCAGCACCAATTAATTTCTTCCGTCGTCTGCCAGCTAGGACAGATAGTATGTTGTAAATAGGCAATTGGAGTTTTCTGGTAAAGCCTCTCTCACCAATGTGTCTGATTATGATTTTGTATGGTGATGCTCCTAAGGCTTGGTTATGTGGTTTTGTTTTCTGTTTGTTGTTTCCATCCTATCCAAACGTATACATACTAGTAAATTTAACATCAACGTAGAATTTTGTTATTTTGCAACTCTGTGTATATTAGACAGGCTAGTATCAGATGTCAAACCAATGCAAGAGTTTGTTATTTCATGTCATGCATTATTAGCTGCATTACCTGGCTAAGAACGCAAACTATTGATTACTAGAGATGTTCAAACTGGCAGTGTGGACAATTCACAGAGTAGAGCTTTGTTAAAATAAAAACCGAAGGAGCCCACATTTTTTACATGAACTGGATGGAGCCTGGTGAAACTAAGTAAGATTTAAAAAAAAAATGAAGCATGTAGATTGTAAATTTATTAAACTTGCTTACCTACAATTCACTCAACCGAATAGAATTCACTATTGATGACGGCAATGCCCATTAAAGACATTATCAAGAAACTAGGATTATCAGAAGAGACTGAAATTCTCATAGGCTGCTGCGATTTGAATAAAACCAGGATAAAAAATTTTATATTTTGAAGTACATAACTTTGCCTTACAATAATACAACACAAATCATCCATGAGATATGATTGACTAAAGAGTGTGCCGAGAAAATCCAAACTGTCGTGAGTAATGTGGCTAACAAGGAGTGAGGATTCAATCATTACTAAGTTGGTAGGACGCTCGTGCCACTAACTGTATTTGCAATATTTTGTCTAATGGCTTTCATGGTATTATAAGCGGCACCATTTCAAGTGCTTGCTACTGTGGCTTAGTTTTCAATTTTCAATTTCTAAGTGCTTGCTAATCCAATTGTATACATACTTGTAAATTTAATATCAATAATAGATTTTTTAATATTTTGTAACACGTGCCATTATCAAATATCAAAGCAATGTAAGAGTTTGTTGTTTCATTTCTTATATTATTAGCAACATTGTCTAGTATAAGACTCAACTGTCAATTATTAGAGATCTTCAAATCGGCCAGTGTGATATCGTTAATGATAAATAGCCATGACTCAAATATGTAGTACTAAAATTGTGAGAAAACAACAAAAAAAAAAAATCAAAATAGACATTTCAGGTTTGTTTCTATATCAAGTTTAAAAATGATGGGTAGCTAAAAGATAAGAAGGCTAGATATTTTTCTAAATATATTTTCAATACAATTGATAATAAGTTATTCCCAAAGTGATATGTAGATAGCAAACTGGGCAAAGTTGAAAATTTATAATATAATAAACTATTTTTGACTTGGTACTAAGAAAAAGCAATAACATAAGTTTAACTAGAAATTAAATATCTTTAACTTTTATTTATTTGACTTTTTGATGGTTGTTGTTCTAAACAAAATCATGATAGAATTAGTCATACATCAAAATAATAATCATTATCATTTTATACAAATTAATAGGATAAATGGAGAATTCAAAAGCATAATCAAGGTAAATTGTAGAAAGAAACTGCTACCATAAAAACAAAAGGATTACAAAAAAAAAAAATCCATATTGTTAAATTCTAAATTGTAAGTTAGATACTTATTGGGCATGTGTAGCAATAACAATTTATTTGAAAACATGTAAGACAAGAAAATAATAATAAAAAAAATATGAACAATGTTTCTTCCATTACAAAAAAAATAAAGAAGTAAATAAAATAAACACTTAGACTAATCTAATTTAAATCTCTTTAATTTAGGAATGAGATAAAGACAAAATAACTTAATAAAATTTCTCTGCAAACAAATAGAATTGACAAAATAAATTTTTATTTTTAATTTCTTTCATCCCTCATATGTACAAATAAAATATAAATGCAAATGTACGTGTAGTAAAAATTTATACAAATTAATAAAGCCATTAAATTTTATAAAAAAAAAAGTGAATAAATAGATAATTAAAATAATAAACATCTTACTCATCAATCATTTTTTTGGAATATAAATTTTAAATCTAACCAATAGGCTATGCAACAAACATAAAAAAATTAGGTCATATCATATCCAACAATTCATCCAAATAATCATTTGATAAGATTCAATCATTTTGTAATAATTTTATGAATTATATTTAGTTGGTAATAAATTAAATTTTTAACTAATCTTTATAATTACATTACAATTTTAAGAAATTGAATATAAAAATAACAAAACTTATATGCATGTCTTAGGAGTTAGCATGAGACTAGAAAATTCTCAAATTAAATTGAATAATCAAATTCAACTAAACCATAATCGAAAATCTTTGATATAAATAGTAAAAAAATCTGAACTAAACCATATCGATTTTTTAATCAAAATGACATTGAAAATTCTATATTATTTGAATTGAAGACTGAACTAAACTGTCTATATATATATATATATATATATATATATATATATATATATAAGTATTTTAATTATTAGTTTTACTAGCTACCTCATTCATTTAGTATATGCTACTAATAATTACTATTTTTAATAACTAATAATTAAACTATTTATTAATTATTAATTATAAATTAGTAGTAAATATTAAAATAGTTTTAATTGCATATTTAATATGAAAGTTGTTAATTATTATTTTATCATTTATTTATTTTAGACCTTAAATGATAAAAAGTGAGAAATATAAAATTTTATTTTATTTTGGCTCATAAAAATTAAAATGAAAATTTTAATTTTAATAAATCAAAATAATTAAATGTTCGAACTAGTACCAAATTTAACTTAATAATCCAGAAAGAACTAAAGAACTTAACTAAATCGTCCCAAATTTATATGAAATCAAACTGAAAATTTAAGTCGATATCGATTATCTATTTTTAAAATCTCTAAAATTTTGATTTGGTCCTAAGATTTATAAATCTCTGACTTTACCAAATCGTGTTCACCCCCTAGTATACCTACATTATGATTGATTATAAAAAATGATAAAATATTGATACTTGCATCCATGACCTATATTAAAAAAAAAAAAGAGAAAATCAAATAGATTCTTGATAAATTTATCAAAACACAATTTATATTGACAATAAATGCATCAAGTAGCAAGTCATAAAATATAATTTATTCATAGTACTTTATCATTTAGAGTATCATATAGTATCTATCATATAATCAACCAATTATATCTTCTTTGTTTGAGCATTTTACGAAAGCTTGAATGAAAATGACTTTCAATTTGCATGTAGCTAGTGTATATGTCATTTTTACTTTGGCGCTTAAAAAGCCAGATGATTCTTGATATTTTTTTAATGTAAACGGTTCAATATTAGATTATTATTAACATAAATTCATTAACTTTATCTAATAGTTACCATTAATATAGCAAATACAAATGCAATAAAATTTAATTTGTAATTATATTATTACCGTCAAGAAAGATATCGATCAATTAAATATTTGCATTCTAAGGTGGAAGGTAGATCGACATTGAAATGGGCAAAAACAATTTGTAAATTCAAAATATCACAATTAATCAAGTATCGAGTAGGTATACTAAGGACATCATTAAAGAAAAAAATAGAAAAAATAAACTACATGTTATAAATATCAATTTAATTTTAGGATCATATTGATTTGCTAAAATGCTTAAAAGTTTCTTACCCTCCTCTCCCTCCCATAACTATTACAGATGTTTGATTCAATATGTTATGAATAATTCCAACTTGATAAATTTTACTCAGCCCAACCAAATAATTTCTACTCCAATAAGTAAACAAATAACAAATATCATAAAATTATAAATAAATAAATATTTTTTTAAAACTAATGGTTATCAATAACAACATGTTAAAGTAAACAAATAACAAATATCATAAAATTATAAATAAATAAATTATTTTTTAAAAACTAATGGTTATCAATAGCAACATGTTAAAGTAAACAAATAACAAATATCATAAAATTATAAATAAATAAAATATTTTTTAAAAACTAATGGTTATCAATAACAACATGTTAAATTTTGTACTCTATTAAATTTTATTTTATTTTTGTTTATAAAGATTAAAATAAAAATTTTATTTTTTAATAAATTAAAATAATTGAATATCCAAATTTATACCAATTGAATATAATTGTCCCAAAAAAATAAAATAATCAAGCTAAACTATTTTGAATTTATATAGAATTGAATCGAAAAAATGGGATAATATTGATTTTCTATTTATAAATCCCTAAAATTTTGATATAGTCTGAAGGATTTATAAATCCCTGATTTCGACCAAATTGTGCTCACTCTTAGCATACCTACATTTCAAATGGATATAAAAAATGATAAGACATTGACTTTATACCAACATCCATGACCTATAAAAAAAAGAAAGAAAAAATCAAACAAATTATTGATAAAATTGATCAAAATACAATTTACATTGACAACAAATGCATCAAATAGCAAGTTATAAAATATATTTATGAGCAACATCTTTGTAATTTAGTGTCATATAACATCTGTGATATAATCAATCAATTATATCTTCTTTGTTTGGGCATTTTGTGAAAGTTTGAATAAGAACGACTTTCCATTTGCATTTAACAAGTGTATCTGTCACTCTATATGCCACTTTATTTTGTCACTTAAAAAAGCAGGATGATTCTTAATATTTTCTAATGTAAAGCGGTGCAATATTGAATTATCATGTACATAAATTCTTTAACTTTATCTAATAATTATCATTGATATAATAAATATAAATGTAATATAATATAATATAATTTATAATTATACTAATACGATTAAGGAAGACATCGATTAATCAAATATTTACCGACTAAAATGGGCAAAAATTGCTTATAAATTCAAAATATCATAATTAATCAAATATTGAGTAGGAATACAAAAGGCATTGTTAAAGAAAAAATAGCTTGCACATGATAAATATCAATCTAATCTTAGGATCAGATTGATTTGCTAGAATGATTAAAAATCTTCTTAACTTTTCCCCCTTTCCCACAACTACTAAAGATGTTGGGTTCAACAAGTTGTGAACCAATTCAACTCGATGAATTTTACTACAATAATAACCAAACAAACAACAAATATCATACAAATACAAATAAAAAATATTTTTAAAATCACCAGTTTCTATTAATAATGACTTGTTAAATTTTATACTCTATCAAAATTTATTTTATTTTAGTTTATAAAGATTAAAATGAAAAATTTTAATTTTTAATAAATAGAAATAATTGAATACTTGAACATGTACTACATTGAGTCTAACTACATCAAAATAATAAAAAATCACATTGAAAGTCTCGAATTATGTAGAATCAAATTGAAAATTTGAGAATATACTAGTTTTCAACTTCTAAAATCCCTGAAATTTCAATCCGGTCCTATGGATTTATAAATCCCCGACTTGAATATAAAAAGATAAGACATTCGAATTGAATATAAAAAAAAAAAGAAAAGATAAGACATTGACTTTATATTTGCATCCATGACAAATGAAAAAGAAAGAAAAAAATAAATTTGTAATAAATTAATGAAAACACAATTTATATTGACACAAATACATCATGTAGCAAATTACAAAATATATTTATGAACAATACTTTTGTAATATAGAGTGTCATATAGAGTTTGTGATATGATCGACTAATTATACCTTTTTTGTTTGAAAATTTTGTGGAAGTTCGAATGAGAACGATTTTCTATTTGTATGTAACAAGTATATGTCATAACTCTATGTAGTTTTTATAAACATACAAGGCATAATATTAACTGTTAACCTCATACTTGTACCACATCTTGACACTTAACAAAATGTCATCATCACCACTTATGCTAGGATTATGAAATAATACTGTATCCTTTTCATTTTGACTCTTAGCAAAATGTCATCATCACCACTTATTCTAGGATTATGAAAGAATATTGTATCCTTCTCATTTTCTTACAAAAAGAGCTGTAGAGAAACAACATCTTCATTTAAATAGGTGTGATTCAACTCAAGTTCTCTATCAAAACTTAAAACTCAATTTAAATATTCTTAAGATTTACAAATAAATGAGGTATTTATAAAATGACTAGAAAGTGAAGGAGAAGAAAGAGGTGGAGAAAGAAGAAGAGGTTGACATGAAACATTCGTATTATGAAGTTGAGGAGAAATGCAATTTCACTTTTCACTATCTAATTTACAAAAGAACGACTTTTGCTACTGTGGAAAACAAAATTTTTAAAATTGGATCAGCAAATGAACTAATCAGCTAATCGATTTTCAGTTTTTTTAAATATGATTCGTCTAATTGATTCGGTTTAATTAATTTAATAATGAATTAAACTTAAAAATACTATTTCAATAGCTTAAAAAATATTAAATATATAAATATATTTATAATAATCAAATTAAAAAATAATATTGAAAACAATCTAAACTGAACTGAACTAACCATTAGTTTGATTTTTAATTTCATCGGTCTAATTAACTAGTTCAATCCAATTTTGAGAATATTAGTGAAAAGTGGAGTAACGACTTATTTACATTTTGATGTTTTCAAATTTGGACTAGACCGATTTGACTAGTCGAATTGAAAATTTTTATCTTAAAATTTATAATTTATAATTTTTTTAGAGTTATAAATATTTAAATTACTAAAATATATTTATTTATAATTTTATTTAAATTTTAGGTTTAACTTGAGTATTTAAATAATATAAGCATAAATTTTATTAAAAACAATTTGCATATATGTATATGTAGTTAGTAAAATGATTAATTTAATTTTAAGAAGGGTAAAATATTTTTAAAGTAGATTTTAAATTTTTTTAAGTATATATGATAATGAATTTTAGTTATTTAAAAAATCTAAAGTAATTCTTTAATGAATATTTTAGTATTTTAGAGAGATAATTTTTATATTAATGAGGTTATTGTCTTATTTAAGATCATGTTATCTATTTCAAGTTAAGTCTAATAAGCTATGTTTAATGAATATTCTACATTTGAGAATATTAAGTTTAATGAGTATGCGATAATGTTTAATATTGTGAAATTGGGTTTTATGTAAAGAAAATATATTTATTGATTTAAAAATTTAAAGATATATTATTAATTATTTTAAGTGCGAACTAAATTGAGATTTATGAAATTAATGTATATTAATATGACTATATGATTTAAATGAGTTTAATATTAATTATGTTATATTTATGTTAAAGAAATTAATAGATATTATTTATTTGAGTTAATTTAATGTATTTAATCCCAAAGAATTTAATTATGAGAAATCTAATTTATGTTAACAATAATAAAATTATTTTAAGAAAAATATGTATTGAGGATTATTATATGAAAATGATTTAATTATTTTTATAAAAATTAAATTATTTTATGTGATGGTAATTAAATTGATTATTTTATCATTTAAAAAAGGAAAAATATTTGTCTTGACCGGTCGATATAATAATACTACAATCAATCTCTTTATTCATCTTGGTTGATCCTTAAATCTAGAAAAAGTAAAATTCGATCAGAATTCAATCAACTTGATTAAAATTTTAAAATTCAGTTGACCAAATGAAGTTGACCCAAATTTGCTTTTTTTTTTTTAAAAAACTTTTTCATATTGATTTTTAAAAAGTTAAAAATATATTAATTAAATTATCATAAATAATTATTTTTAAAATTTTAGAAGTAATAAATTATTATAAAAATATGGATTATAAGTTTTAAAAATGATAAATTATTATAGAAAATTAAAATTCATTTATTTATTATTTATATTTATAATTATAATAAATTCAAATAATATATTTATTATATTTATATTTACATTTATACTTTTTATTTTTAATTTATATTTATTATATACATATATTATAATATATTATATTTATTACATATTACAATAATATATTTTTATAATAATATATTTATTATATTTATTCTTTATTTTATTTAGTATATTCATTCGTTTTATATATGTTTCACTTTTTAGAATTTTATATAAATTAAAAAATTATTTAATAATTATAATTATTAAAAAGTAAATAAATATAATTAAATTACTCTTCTAATAGATTTAAAATGATTAATTTATTAATTATAATTTAAAATTAATTAATATTTACCGCACCGCCGAAACGACCGTCACGTCAATTTCTCCGCAATCTCAAGCCGCCGACGAGTGACGCAGTCCAGACTTTCTTTCTGCATCACCGTCTTCCTCTTTTCTTCTCTTTCCTCAAAAATAAAGCTAGTCACTTTCTTTTTCTTCTTCCTCCCCTATCCTTCTCTTTCGTTAACCCCTCACTTCAGTCCCAAGTTTCCTTTTTTCTTCATACCAATAACCCTCGATCGACACCATGGCCTTTCTCTAACGAATTCTTACTAATTTTTACTTTGTAACATTGAGGTGTGGCCATTTTCATCTTCAATCTTTTTTTCTTTTTGACCAAACAACATTGATTTGCTCCTTTTTTCTTTTTTTTAACCCAAGTTATCATCACTATTAATTTGTTTGGCTGGTGTTTGTTTGTTTTTTTAATTTTTTGTCTTTGGACTCCCCTGTCTCACCAATACCAACAGTGGTGCCAGCCAACCCTTTTTCTATCTTTCCTTCCACTTTTGATATTTCTGGACATTAAATGGATGGGTAGTGTAATTTAGCTCAATTTTCCTGGATCTATGTTGGCATGCTTTAGATAAGTTATGGCAATTTTTTAGTCGGTTTGATTGCAGGATTCTATTGGAAATTCTTTTTATGATGATGTCTCTAGTCTGTTTGTTTTCAGGGCTCTTCCATGATCTAACAACGAAAGAGGAACAAATGGAAGGCATAAAGAATCATCATCATCTATGAGAATCCTTTCTCTTATTTTTATTTTCAATTTTTTTCCTGACTCCCCTATTTTCCAATTGCTGAGTATTGACAAAGCTGGAATTGGCAGTCCACCAGTTCCAGCTTCCGTTTCTGCGACATAAAAATTGATAAGATCAATTGAAATTTCATGTTCAACTTGCCTGTTGCAACCATTTTAATGCTCTGAAGGAAGGAATGATTTTTCGCTATTTGATTGTATATGATTATTTCACATTCAAAGATAGAACAGGGATAAAGCAGCGCAAACATTGTGATTTTGTTGTCATGAGAGTACATCAATTAGTTGGTAGAAGGATATACTAAAGATGGGTTTAGGTTGTTGTCTTGAGCTTATTTGGTTTATCACATTGTTATCATGAGCTTGTTTGATCTGTCATATTGGGTTTTCTCTGTATATTATTGATTTTTTCTTCTTGGCAATTTTGTTGAATGCAATTTGATTGGTGTTTGTGTGTGATTTAGGTTGAAGTTTATTCAATGTACTTTAATTTAAAAGGCTAAAGTTGACTAGTTACCATCTCGACTGGTAAACTAATTAAAAAAAAAAAAAGCTTATATTCATCAAAATGAAATGGACAGAGAAAATCACTGCTCTTTTTTCCCTCTCTTTGCTTGCTTCTCTTTGTGCTTTTCCTGGCCGGGACAAGGCCGGCACTATGTCACTGCCACCATAGTTGGAAGATTGACCATACTTAAAAGAAAAGAAAAGTAGCCTAAATGAGGTGCCTTGCGATATCGCAAGCAAATGAGGTTACCCTTTTCAAAAAATGAAGTGCGGAGTATCATGCATAAACTGCAATAGGTGTATATAGATAGAGGAGCTCTATTAGCAAGAAGATGTACATGTAACAACATTTCAACTGCTCTTCTCTTAAAAGTTGTGGGTCAAGAAGATTGATAAAGACAGAAGCAAGGAGTATGACAGCTTCAAAAGCCAAAGAAGGATGTTGAATTATGTGGCTTTAGATGTTGCTGACATGGATACAGTTTGAAGAAGTTAAATGTCAGTATAAAATAGATCTTTTAAAATTCTTTAGGTTGATTTGATATGATCAAATTGTAGCAGATTTTCTGCATTTCAGTTGTGTCTTTTGCTATATAAATATTGTTTAAGTACTCAACAAAACCATCTCAGATTCTTGAACCAATTATTCTTCATATCTTTTGCTTCTCAGATTCCTTTATTGTTAAAAGTTTCAACAGGTGAGCAAATATTGCCACTTTGAGATTTGAACTCCCATACGCACAAAATCAAACAATGAACAGGCAAAGTTACTAAAATTCATATCAAAGTTCCAATTCCATTAAAGACAATTTTTTATACCTAATAATGTTGCCAAGTGCTGCATTTGTAATATTTTTCTAATGACATTCGCAATTATTTACTTGGTGCGAATGTAGTTTGACTTTGACCAACTATCGTCATATATATTTATATTATCTATAGAAAAGAAACCAAATGACTATTATAATACTTATCGACTGTTAAAAGTAGGTTAATAGATCAGAACCAAGCTGCGAAAATACCACCTCCAAGGCTGCAACTCTATCCATATGTGACACAAAAACATCCAGCCACAGGATCTTACTTACTAAGCGGGGGAAAAAAAAAAAAAAAAGGAAACATGTTAACATCAAGTTTTGAACACAACGATAACCAGCTATTGTTATCTCCATAGCACATTGTAGCATTGGTCTCCTGCTGCATCGATTTCAACTAAACCCACTTTTGCAATAGACACCAAAATTGAGAGAGACAAGAGAGAGAGATAAGACTGAAAGCAACAATGGCACCTGCCTAGCAATAATTTGAAATTGATATCTAAAGTCTTCCTCTAAGCAACTCATAAGTTAAATTCACGAGAACTAAAATTTGGAACTAAGTGTCAACAAAGTGCAAATCGAGTTAAATACATGGTCTGTCAAGGTTAAATGAGGTGAAAAATGTCCTATCCAGAATCAGCTGACCTCATCACTGGACTTCAGAAGATGATACAACGGCATATATACATTGCCCATCAAATGTTCAACAGAAACTATCATCCGCGCATCAAATCGATGTCAACATGCGCGTTGCGCATATCCACAGGCTGTGAACCAGGCCATAAACCAACCGAAGAGGTTGGAGGAAGATTCTGACTTGATGGAATACTATTTGGAGCTACTGGATTCTCAACTGTCTGATGGTCAAAGTCTCTAGCACCTTCTTGACTATCCACTTTCTTGTTCTTTGTCTTGGAACCACCCCATAAGAAACTTCCCACTATTACCTGAAGTGATGCATCAATAAGTAAATCATCATAAAACACAATTGAATCATGCCTGTTACTTCAATTTGAAGCTAAATATACAACTACCGATGCCAAATCAAAATTGTTAAATATCTTAGGTTTAAACACATTGCGAATGTTGGTCTTGTTATGGACCAGTTTTTACGAGTGATTTAAAGAACTGATGATCATATGAGTTTACAGCACATAAAACTAGTGGATGGTAAAAGAAAATAATTTACCTGAACAGGGCTAGCTGCAACAAGCATGCCACCTACTCCTCCGCCAATAACACGACCATCAGGACTAGCAAGAGAGACACTCAGCCCACCAGTTCGATTACGAGAGCTACCATTGTTAGTGACCAGGTATGAGCCTGATAAGCATAAAATCTCAAACCGCCCCTACATTCAAACCAAAATGATCTCAACTAACAAGGTATGCACAACAGAGAAGAAAAGTTTGCATGTTTAAAGCCAAGGCCAGCATACAATCAGAGCTAATTTCTAGCGTGTCATTAAATAGATGAAGAGGAAAGTTTATATATATATATATTAGGCAACACTTTTGTGTGGGTCTGCACACCTGCTCTTATTTGTGAGTGGCAGAAAAAGCCTATCACTACTACAACTACCAAAATAATATATCAGCTGATCCCCACCGCATGCTATCCAAACACAAGATAAATGTCAATTAGGGCAAACATTTTTTAGTTACAAGCATTGAGTATTTATCTTTGGAGTCAACCCTACACACATCACAGTGTTTTTTGCAATTCAGACAAAAACTTTGAAAAGATAAACCCATTAATATTACAAACATCTATAACTGAGAACTAGCTCAAATAGAAAAGAAAAGAAAGATCAAATGCTCACACCTCATATGTGACGGTGCCTCCAGAAGTTGATGGCTGGCGGAGAGTCACAGTAGAGACTGCTCCATTTGCTGACAAGATGCATATAGCTCGTGGTCCTTGCTGTGAAAATGACATTATTTTGTTTGCAATATCCTACAAGGAATTTGGCATTTTTAGTAGAAGAAAAATATGACCAGCAAAATTAACAGCAATATAAATAAACGACATGAGGAACACTAAGAAACTTAACAGGTCAGGGGAAAGCCGCGTACTGTTTTTTTTGCTTTTTGTTTCTAAAACTCTCTCTACTTGTCTATGACTAGTGTTATTACATTTTCCGCTTGCACATTACTTGAGTTCATATCATATATATAGCATTCCAAGAAACATCAAATGCTAAGAATAACACCATTCAAGTTGAGATCCTATTATTGTTCACTTCATATTTTCTTATCAAATCTTCTCCCTTATAGATATTAGAGAATACAACATATTATTCCATTGTCACCCACAATCTTAAATTTTTAGACTTTGTACTTCTTTAAAATCACCTCAAGCAATTAATCCTAAAGTTCAACTATCGGATGTTCTCTCCTAAAATTAAAATGTGAGTACAATTTTAGTAGTCATAGGTCTCAGCACATTTGAGCACAACGAGCTTTTGTCTGAGAGAGCACATAGAGAGTCAAACCTAATCTTCATCCCCACCTATGACCTGAGCTTTTAACTACCAGATCAGTGGAAAGCCTAGGCACATCCCACTTGTTAGAACAGTTGCGATACACAGTCAAAGAATATACTGCTCGCACTCAGCTACAGAACAATTCTCGTCAAGCATAACGAATCGATAGAAGGAACAGCTTTTGCTAAACTATGTTTTCTGTTTGTATTTAGTTTATATGGTATACAAACTGAGATAGATTATTAAGAAAAAAGCATACTTCTCCTACTGCAATGGTGATGAAATGTGGAGTGAAACCCATCCCAGCCGAACCAGACAGCCATTCACCTAGCAAAACAATTGCAATTTGCATCATTCAAGGACTAACTAGTACAATAGAGTTTATTTAAATAACAAGTATAAGATAATCTATCTCAGTTCACAAGGCAAAGTCATGCTTTTAAACAATTACAGCTCTATAATGAATCTACCAATAAATGGCCTCATTTCCCATGGCAGAGTTATGCTCTTAAACAATTACAAGAGTGAGGGCATTTGAAACTATAAAGAAGTAAACACCATTGTTAGGTATGCAATCAAATAAATGCAAGAAAAGCAACCTCTACATTTGAAAAACCATATGATCATTAAACACATCACAAGTTGTCGATGTGTACTTATGATAAAATATAGACATCTACATATCATGGGTTCTTGTTTTCATCTGATTCCACTAGACTTTATATTACTAATTCTAATTAGATATGCTTTGCAGTTTATAAGTTAAATTCCTAAACACAATCAATTGTCAGTTAGCTTCAACCTGTTTATTCTGCCTTGAAATATACATTTGACCTATCTAAAAGATGTGCTATTTCAGAATTTTTGCCTGTGTCTTGAAAGTTGATATTTATGCATATTCTGACAAGTTTCAATTGCAGTATACGTATTCTCCTTCACCCTAAATGGGTCCTAAGGATTAACAAGCAAATATGTCACTTAGTTAATATTACAAAGCAGATCAATGGATGAGAGTAATTCAAAATGAACTAGATGCTTTACAACTTTCCAAAGATGTGCCCAATATCGCTGCGAGTGAAAAAAGCGAATCTATATAGTTAACCCCAATTAACTTGGGATTAAGGCGTAATTGAGTTGAGTTACAAAGCAGATCAATCAACAATAGACTATATGCATAAATGCTTTAGAACATTTTACTTACAGATACGCGCACAGGAAAATCTCTAGCATAATTGCAATAATATTAGCACCAAGCTATGAGTAGTTCAATCAGATTCAGCAACTATTCATCATTTTTCCATCTAAATACAACATAAAAGGCAATTTTGTCAAAGAAATCTCACCAAGTGAAGCTAATTGTTGCTTCCTTCCAGTCCCAGGTGGCCGCCCTCGACCCCGCTTCTGGGCTGGGGTTATCGTACCAGGATGAGTAGACAACGAGGGAGATAATGCCAGTGATACAGTCCCATCTGGTCCATATTTCCGCGGTCTTCCCCTTTTCCTTTTCACAGGCTCACCAGGTGGTGGCATCACAGATGGTGCACCAACATGAACACCATGAGGAGAAATAGCTGTTGAAGTTTCTATTGGTAATGTAGATCCAATTGTGTTGGCCCCAACATTAGGTTGAAATGATACAGTTGTGTTAGTCAAAGGATTGATTCCGGATGATACATTTAAACCAGACTGAGTTCCAGACCCAGCCATCCCTCTCTGCATATAGAACGAAGCAGAGCCAGATATCGCCATAGCATCCCTTCGATCCATGCATTTACTACACTCAACAGTCGCTCCTAAGCAGAATTTAACCCAATTTTCAATTGATTGGAATACTTGAGTTGATCCTCTCTTCTCCACGGTTTAGTCCAGGTGCAAAGCCCAACAAAATGCACGAACTCCAACAATCTCTCTTAAGTAACTGTTGTTGATGACCAGTAAAGAACGATCCTCTTCTATAGTTTATGTCTCAAAACTTTGAAATGAATATTAAAAAGGAATATGAAACAGTTATAAGCACTTTAAAATAAAGCCACATTCTAAACATGAAAAATGTGCTTCAAGAAAAGAGAAGGCCCAATAGAAGCATTGTTTCAGGAATGAAGCACAAGAAACCCACAAAAACACATTCAAAGTCGCATAAGAGGATCTTGAAATCTAGATATGCATAAAAAAAACACATACACACACACACACAAAAACGAAACACTCAGATGCAAAGAAATGGAAAAACTGCAAGTAGAACACCCAAAGTAAGTAGTAGATAAAAAAGAAACAAAAAATAAAACAGATATAACAGAATTTAAAAGAAGAGAAAACCCACGAATCTTAAGGAAGTAAGAAAAAGAGTGAAATCTAAAAAGCTAGGAAGTTAAAAGAAAAAAAAAAAGGACAAAAATGCAACCTAGTTTTACAGCTTACCAAACGAAAATCAGAAGAAAGAGGAAGAAAGGCTTCATATTGAAGAAAAAGAAGTGAAAGAGGTCGACAACCTCACCAACCCATTACTGATAAACCCTTAAACACCAAGCATCTTCAAAGGCAAACGCCAACTCTTAAAAAGGCCGACACAAATTCAAACCAAAATTTGCAGTCAATGCCACCAAAGAACTCAAACCGAGTTCTCAAAACATACCACAACACTTCAAAGTTTGAATCTTTAATCTATCGAGAATTAACAACTACTAACTCACAGTAGTAAACGAAGGGGGCGGTTAAAAGTCGAACACTTCTCAACTCATTGAAGCAAAGCAAGAGAGAAGTAAGAGAACTGGAAAGGGTTGGAATGCGAAGTGATGAGGGAGAAATAACGTGTAAGAGTCGTGTAGAGAGAAGAGGGTCATTAACCCTATCCCTGGAAAGTTACACGGAGGAAAGAAAAAAAAAAAATAAAGAAAGAAAATAAATTTAATTTTTTCTTTAAATTTTAATAAAATAATAATTTTTATTTTTTTATTTTTGATAAAAAAAGAAAAATTATTATCTCATATTTTTTATTTTATTATTTATTTAAAAAATAAATAATATTTATTTATTAAAAAATATTAATATTAAACATAACAAAATTACTATTTTTAAAGTTATAATTATTTAATTTTTCAAAATAACTAAATACTAATATAAATAATCCTAATAAAATCTTATCATATTTTTATATTAAATATTAATCCAAGTAATAATACACAATATTTTTTAATTTTTATGCATAAAATTATCAATTTATGAAATTATCGTAAATTTTTTTATTTTATTTATTTTAAAAAAATAATTAAAATAAAATAAAATTTCTTTTCTTTTCTTTTCATATATATATTTTTTAAAATTAAAAAAATTTTACTCTTCTCTTATTTTCTTATTTTCGAAGCACTGGGCAAGGGTGCAGTAATTACTTACTACAAAAAACAGGTCTTCTGCATAAGTACTTATCGGAATGCTCTTTCTTTTCTCTATCTATAATATAAAATGTTAGATATGGAAATGGGTGAAAAGCTTAATCTTCCTCTCTTCTTGTTGGAGTTGTGAGTAATGATTATTTGCTTTTACTGGGTTCTTAAGAGAGAGAGAGAGAGAGAGAGAGAAACAAACAAAAACTTCAACAGAAAAAAGTATTTTTCTTCTTGGACTTGGATAACACTGAATTTCTCTCTTTCTTACCTTTTTCTCAAAATTAATTATATACGGCCGATTCTGTCTCTGTATCAGCGCAGCTGTGTTATTTTGCCATCAGATTCTCTATTCAACCATCACGATGGCGCGTGAACAACTGCTTCTTCTTCTGCTGCTGCTTTCTTCCTTTCTATTTATAATTTAGATTTAGATTCAGCAAATGAATCTTTAGTCGATGTTTACCAAAACAGTTAGATTGAAGCTTGAAATCCAATCAATATCTAATTTTTATTTAAAACTAAATTAAGCTCATAATTCATGTTTAGTTAAATGTTCCATTTACTATAAAAGAGAAGAAATTTCATTTTATTTTTCATAATTCAAATAAAATTTTTATCATTTTAATAAATGGGTATTTTGAATTTAAAAATTCAAATCACCAAATTATTAAGTGTGAAAACTTAATTACATGTTCAAGTTATCATAAAATATCAAAAGTAATTATTTTATAAGAAAAATGGGTATTTTATAATTTTTCAAATAATAATTTACCAGATATTCAATACTTTTTTATTTTAATTGTGTCTATATTATTTTATGTTAACCGCACTTTTAGAATTAATTTTATATATATATATATATATATTACTATGATTGATGATAATAAAAAAATAACTAAAAAAAGAAAATTTAAATTCTTACCATTTTGATATTGTGCCTTAATAACAAATAAACATGAATCATTTTTATGAAATATGTGTCTAAATAATTAAAAGTCTCAATAATTAGCTCTAGATCTTTTAATTAAAAAAATATCAATAAAAACGTGTCAATGTATTATTTCAACAGTGAAAATTGTAGCTTTTCATGAATATTACAGTATTTCATATCTATACAATATTATATTTATATAAATATTACACAAATTATAGTTGAAAAAAGTTTTTTATTTTTATTTTGTATGAAAATCTCTAAATCTAAAGTTAAGAAACAAATTACAATAAATTTTGCAGAAAATAGTGTGAATTTCTTTTTAGATTTAATTTTACTTTAATTTGTAATATATGAAAAATCAAGTGATATTATTACAAAGATTTAATTGACAAGAACAATAATAAATACTTTTTATTTTTAGATAAAAACAAGAATAAAAGAAAAATTTTAAAATAAAATTTATATTTTTTGCTGCGGAAATAAAAAGTTTATGTTAACCATTACAATATAAGTATTATTGTTGTATCAAAAAATTGAATTTTTTAATAATACTATTAAGCTGTTTTTATGTAAAGCTTGTTACAATAATCGTCTTATATAAAAACAGTCCACTTTGTTTTTTCATAGACGGATTAAAAAATATTGTTTACATAATTAAATTAATTAATTTTATGTGTATTTTACCAATAAATTTTATATCATCATTAAATAAAAAAGTATGAATATTAATAAAATATTTTCTTTAAATTTATCACTCTTTAATAAATTAAATAAATAAATATGAATATTAATAAAATATTTTCTTCAAATCTATCACTCTTTAATAAATTTGAGAACAATAAAGTATTTTGTGTAAAATTAATCAGTCCTTAATACAGTATTTTTTGGCATTAATCACTTTTTAATACTTTATCTGTTTCACTCTATTAGTCATTTAATTAATCACTCCTTAATAGATAAGTATGAATATTTAATATTTTAAAAATAATTAGATAATTGTTTTAATTTTTAAGTAGATTATAAGATAATAAATAAAATGTATAATAATAATTAAAATAATTTAACACATATTAAAAAAGAAAGTAAATTATTTTGATGAAATAATAAAAAAAAAGTAGTAAAGTATGTTTTATGCACGTTGAAGTTTTTATGAAAAAGGTTTAGTTTTGTTGATAAATGATGTACGGGCCACGCGCCATGGGAATACGTAGGAAATATGAGGTCACCGAAACAGGATTGGGACCCAGTTGGAAGCGATGGTAAACTTTGTTTGCATGTGACTTTTCTCTGTTACCACTAAACTCTGCCCCACCCACTTTAAAATATCTGTCGATTATGGTGCCCTGATAGCCTCACCCCTACCCGGGTCCTTATTTCTGTCACCTACCACCATCACAAGCATCAGTCGCTCTTTAGACTAATTCAGTTCAGCTCACCGTTAAAATGAATTTCAGAGTTTGGTTGAGACAACCCAAATCTGAAAATGGATCATTTATTTTCCTATGTATCAAATATATATATATATATATATTAATAGTACTTTAATTTTTTTTTTTCTATCCTTCACTGAATGAATATGCATGGCAAAGTAATTTATTTATTGTTGTTTTGTTTTGTAGATAAGTCAAGGTTGACTTTGAGAATTATTTTAATGTGTTGGAATATAGTTCATATATATATATATAAAATGCTGGGAAGGATTTACAAAAAAAAATAATACTTCATCTATTTTAAATTTTTAGTTCACTTTCTTTTTATCTTAATGTCAAAAAATATAGCTAATATAATTAAAATGATTGATTTTATATATTTTTTCCAAATGTACTCCCCATATTCACATTAAAATATATAATAATTAATATTTTTAGAATTATTAATTTTTTAATATAAAATTAAAGATAATTAATATTACAAAATTGATTAATATAAATTAAATAAAATGAATTTAACAAATTAAAATTTCAAATTTTATTAGAAAAAATTTATTATGAAACATGCGCTAAATAATTTTTATCTATTGAAATTTATCCATCAAGAATCAATTTTGTTTAATTTTTTAATAAATGCTTTAAATATTTAATATTTATAAATTTTAATCATAATATATTAAATAAAAGTATAATGAATAATTAATAAATTAATTATATATTTAAAAAATAAAATAGATTATATTTTAAGACTGATAAAAAGAAAATTTAAATTAAAAATTTAAAATAGAGGAAGAAGTACGTTGATTTTGTTAAAAATAAAATATTAGTATATGATTGATTATTTTAATAGGACTGTGAATCAGAAATCATTGGATCGACAACTCCCAAAAGCATAGAAATGTGATTCAACAATATTTTATTGGTGTAATGTTTCTTGCGACACTTGTTCTTGACAACAATCTTGGTTTCGCCTTTTAACAGTCTTTTACTGCCACGCGTCTTTTTCTTTATCTCCCCATATATTTAAATTGATCAAAATAAACATTTAAAGCTTTTTCAAAGAAATTTTTTTTCTTATTTTTTTCAATTAATTATTTTTATCATCAAGCACATGTTTTTCGTGATGTTGACCTGACATAAACAAAGACTCCTGTGCCCAACTGGGCTCCAACTTCGAACCAAATGAAAGACTGAGTTATCAGGAGCAGTGCATTTCTTGCCTCTTTCTGGTGCTCATTCAATCACAACTGAGTTTTAAATTTCATCTGACCCTTCTTCTTTTCTTTTCAAAATAAAACTAATTATAGCCATTTGCAACTACTTGATTGAGATGAGATTTCACTTGTGCTTTAATTGGAATGCACGTCGGATTTTTGGACCTAATATTCACAAAAAAAATAAATATTTTTAAATATATTTAATTAATATAAAACGTTTCTTAAAATCAATAACTCTATGTTTTAGAGAGAGAAAAATAAAAGGGGAATGAAAATAAAGAGATAAAATAAAAGAGGAGATATAAAATCCATTGTTTGTGAAAAGAGAGAAAATAGGAGGAGAGGGAAAGTATTTGGAATTTTTTTCTATGCATTTCTCTCTCCAAAATAGAGAGAAAAAATAGAAGAATGAGGAGATGTTTTTTAAATGACTATCTTGCCCCTAGACATTATAGAAAATTAAAAAATCTGAGCAAAAATTTGACCGAACCGAGCTAATTTAGTTCGGTTTGATCCTTTAATAAAATTAGTTTATTCGGTTATAATTTTTAAAAAATTGGGTTTATGGTTTGGTTTTTTAGATAGAAAATAGAAAAAATTGAATTAACCTAAGTAATTAATAAATCAAATCCATTTGAATAGAATAAAATTTAAAATATATGTAATTTAATTGAAACAAACCGAATAAAACCAAACTTTTTATAAGATCGATTCGGTTCGGTTTATAGACACATAAATTTCGATTTAATCGATTCGTTTAATTCGATTTTTTTAAAAAATTTCGGTTCAGTTTAATTTTAAAAATAAAAAATTTTGTTTATTAAAATTTAGTAAGAAACTGAACCGGACCTACCAAACCCCCTGTTTGTTCACCTCTAATTACCAGGACCAAAAGTGCTTCATTTGTTCTCATCTTCGCTCGGCAATTCCTGGATAATATTTCAATATTTAAAAAATATTTTTGTTACATTTAAATATTTAAAAAATGTATTTAAAAATATTCTTAAAAATATATTTAAAAATATTTTAAAAACAAATTTATCTAAAAATATTTTGGTTACATTTCAATATTTAAAAAATATAACTCAATCTATAAATATATTTTTTAAACATTTCAAATATAAAAATAATTTTAGAATTTTTTGAGTATTAATATTATATTTATCATTATATAAATTTTAATTTCATATAAAATCAATTAATTTATAAAATAATTATTTTTTACTATTATACAATATAATTATGAAATATTTTCTTTAATAAAGGGTAAAATTGAAAATGTATGAAATATTATTTTCCTTTTCTTTCATATTTGGCTATCCAAACAAGGAAAAATAAATTTATTTTTCTTTTCCTCTTTTTTATCCAAACATGAAGAAGGAAAATAAGGAGAGACTCTTTATTTTCTTTCCTCCCTACATAATTTTATCAAACACAAGCTAAAAAAGAATTAAATATCAATGTCTCCAGAAAATAAAAATATAATATTATATATTGAATATAATCTCAACAAAAAAAAAAACCACTTTTGAATCAATATATTCAAAAAAAATAATAAAATTAATAAAAGAGTTGAATTCCAAAACATTTTTCAAAAAAAAAAAAAAACCTAAATTACTTTCCATTAATTATGACTCAACAGAACTTCTCCTAGTTGCTTGACATTAATAAGCGATCAGTCAGCTATATAACTTGTGTTATTAAAGATTTATGACCACTTTGTTTTATGAGTAAAGCAAAATCATGTTGGGACTATTATTATCGTTACTACCAAATTATACAAAAGATCATCATCACTGCGGTCTGCAACTGATGGGATTAATGAAGCCTTAACCCAACGCCCTGATGTATAATTTTTGAAAAAAACTGATAGGCTACCATACTCATACATTCACTAGCAGAATTTACAAAGTAAATCTGAAAAACCATGTATTATATATATTAAAAAAAAGAAGGGCTTTGATTTACCATATACAGAGAAATTATGGTGTCAATTCCCATGAAACATCAAACCTTATTATATAGTCACATCAATATACGATGGCAAAAATATATACTCTGATATTGTTCAATAATTTACAAGAATAAGAGTGTGAAATTTTGACCAGTCTTGCGAATAATTGAGATGCATGGATCCCACATTGGAATTCAAATGTGAACAAGATATTACAGTATTAAATGTTGTGAGATTCTTTGATGACTGAGCAAAGGTAAAAACAAGACACAATGAACAAGAATTGACAAATGTATAAGAGATCAAGTGGGAAAACAAACAGCAACTGAAAAAGGCTATTAGATAGAATGCAATCAAGGGTTGATTAGGGGAAGAAAAGTCTCATAATTGAGTTGAAAAAGAAAAATGGGTTTTCATTTTCACATCATCCATAGCGAGAAAAAATGGGAAAAGGAATTTTTTTTTTTCAAAAAAAAAGAAGAGAAAAAAAAGAAAAAAGGCGCAAGAGTTGAAAAGCAAAGATGATGAGTTTGGGTTGGTGGAACAACCCTCAACCTATATTTATTGAGAGGAGTTAACTGTGTTTTTAAGAATAAAATAAGTGCTGCTTTGACTACGAAACTTTACTTGTTTCTTTCTTTGTTTGGAGTTGTATCCATGTCTTTCAACTTTACTCAAAGTAAGCTGTGAAGTCACCCTTCTAAATCTCAACATTTCATATTTGAATGGATTAACAAATGTACATAATAAGCCTTAACTGTTCATGAAAAATACCAAGTGACAAATTATCGATGAGAAATTACATATCTAACTTATTTTTTTTATTTTCTAAATATGGGATAGGTGAATATAATAAGAATATATGCAATGTATAAGAAAATCTCCTTCAAAAATGATAGTTATGTCCTCTCTATCTTTTTCCTTCTCGCAAGGAAAATGTGTGGATAAATGGGATCTGGATAAAGAAATGGTCCCCAGTAATGAAATCTGCTATTTGCATAGATCATAAATGGGCACCACCGTCCTGTGACGGTGTCATCATCAACTTGGTGAAAACGACAAACTCCGAAAATAACAGCTCCAAAACTACCAATTCTTCATTATTGGGCCTCTAGCCCTACTAAGGCCCAGTTCTCATCTAATCAAGTAGTAGGTTAGGAAGAAGAGCACAGCTGAATCTGGAGATTTCTCTGCAATAGCAACACCAAATCATCCCCTTCTTGAGAACGATAGCCGAATAGCAACTGTTTTTGAATTATCAGGTTAATTAGACATATAGGGTGCAACCATAGTATATCGATATCATCTACAACTATTATTAACTGGCAGAGTTGGAAGGGATTTACCATCTGTCTTGAATCATTCTCAACTTTGCCTTCAACATATCCTGATTGAGCGTGCTTCTTCATAACTAGTCTCACACATTAATCTCCACGAACATCCTTGCAGATTATGATCCCCACACCTTTATTATCCCAAATAAAACATATTTGAACTTCTCACCAAGAAGACTCCTAATTCCTGAATCATTTATCTTACACACTACACGTTACAGTAGCCACAAGCTAATACTACTTCCCTTTTTATTAAATTTGGACTTTTATGTATGGTTCATATTGGTCAGCTAGCATAATTGACCAGTTAACTAGTATCCAGCAATGACAATCTCACAGGATTCACAGTAATTCTTGTTATAATCCAGTGAACATCATCACCAAAACTTCACTTAGCTTTCATGATCTGTCTTGCATAGTTGCATGAAACTCTTATTAAGAGTTTCAATACGTCGTGTACATCTTATCTTGTAGAGGTTTGATATCAACTCTCTAGACAAAGAATTCTAAATTTTAATCATCCACAACAATACTGAAACTTGATTGCCATGTAGTTCTTCTTCTGCCATAGCCTACTATAATTCACGGGTCAGTGCAGGCATACTGATATTGCCAAGAAAACACTAACTTCACCTAATAGAAGTTCAGCATGATTTCACTACATAGAAAAACAAACTTCTTCCTGAAATTTGACTCTCTCATATGCCACTTGCAATATCTATTTTCTCTACCAAGGGCAGAAGAAGGATGCTACATACTTAAGCATTCGACAGCTTTAACAATATGTTCCATGCATACGAGCAGTAAAAACCAAAATTAGCGGTTATGCAGTACCCAAAACAAAGTACATTAATTAGCTATGTTTTGAACTGTTCTGATCTAGTTTGGAGAAAGCACATATTCCCTGTGCTGTTGGAACATAATTTATTGAGCCTCAGGCACTAAAATCGTAATTTTTTCACTCTATATCCTATTTATGCAAACGCATGTATACATATATGCATGTATGAATAACATAAATTTTACATTCACATACTAGACAGTCCAGTTGCTCTGATCACATCTATAACTACAACGAGGTGATGACTGTCACAAAGTTGAAAATTTCCAGAAATAACAATAACGCTTAAGTTCATATTCATAAGCAAATTGATTGGAAACACCGAACACCCATGTGAACGCCAAAGACAATACTAGATAAGAACCTCTCTGTCTAAGTTACAACTTACAGAAAAGCAGCAAATTCAACAGCAATGAACTTGTTTAACTTGCCAGCATGCCAACATAAACCTAAGAAGACAAATCAAAATATGGAGTCCATTTGTCAGTTATCGACCTCCATTGCCGGGGCAGCTTTAGCTTTTGTCAAAGCAGTCAACTTGGTCTTGAGTTTGTCCTTCGTTACAGAAAACCCACTAGCTCCCTTCTTCTTTATCTTCTTGTTACTACCGTCAACCTAAAAACAAATATGCCCATAACTAAAATCAGCGTCCCAATCAATAACAAATACAATCTCATCCAAATGAAATGTGCAATCAATCATCAAGAAACCAATCACCAATATAATTTGATTGACAACTAAGGCATACAATTCAAAAAGTTGAAAACTTTTCTTTTGTCAGCGGTCAGCAACAAAAAAAACTGAAAATAGAAAAAATAAAAAAGATGACTAATTTGAATAGAAGAAAGGCACTCACTTTCATCTTATTCTTCTTGGCTTGAAGCTTCTTCTCTTTCTTTTCTTTCTGTTCCTTCTCTCCTACAATCATCCACAAAAAAACAAACAATTCAACGAAAGAACTAAACCAAACAAACACATTTCATCATGTGTAAGCTGTTGATGCAATTACTTTGAAACTCGAATTCATGCTGTCTCTTTCTGCGAGCTAAATTATTCTTCTTGGACATTTCGATTTCTGTATCAGACCGAAACTAACCCTAACCCTAAGCCTAACGAAAACATTAGTAACGCCTTTCCTCTCTCACAAAGTTTTGTCGATTTTTGTTTTGGGACACAGCTGATGTGGCGGGTTGACCTCATAATCGTTTGTTTGACCACCAGACAGTGAAAGCTAAAAACGGCGCCGCATGGTTGATAAGCCTGGAAAGCTTAAAAAAATAAGCATGATTAAAGCAAGGCATGAGGAGGTAACTGAAATGATTATGGCGTTACGAAGTGATGGAAATGAAAACTGAAAAGTAGAGTTGAGTTGAGTCAGCTTTTGGCGGTTGGACCCTCTGCCCTTCTATGAACAAACATCACTTCCAGTCTAATCATAGTCCATGTCCATCCAAAACTCAACCAGCGGTGCAAAATCGAATAATCAAATCAAATTAAATAGTTGTTTTTTTTTAAAAATAATCATGTCCATCACTAGTCTACGTGAAAAAAGAAACAAACAAGATTGGTTTTTCTTTTATTAAAATAATGCAAATATTCTATGTGTCTTTTTGAGTTGCCTAAAAATTTTCCATGCCTATGGTCCCTGCGGGTATTAATTATTATTGGGTTTTCTTCTAACCAATACGATGTTCAGAAATCCGCAGTAGATGCATTGTCTGCTTCGTACATATATATATATGTAAGGCATTCTATTCCACATATGACCTGTTCTGTTTCTGTTTCTGAATGCGATCATCTGATCTCTGTTTCAGCAATTATAATTTCTTTCCTTGACCAGATCTCTCTCTTTCTCTCTTTGGTTAAGATTGGATTTTAGTGATAATTTTGAGATGGGAAGTCACTGCTCCAAGCTCATCCCATGTTGCTTGGATTCACAGTTCAAGGCAGCAGCAGTTGTCGAAGTTCCTGATGTTGTTGGTCGGTTAATTGTATTTTTTTTCTGCCAAGCAGTTTGTTGGTTGACGGGTTCATAACTGTTAAATTTTTTTTTTTAAATGTGTGTTTGTGATCGGATGCAGGAAATGAAGGGAAGAATGAGGTTGATTACTTGCCTTCGTTCCGCGAGTTCACGTTTGAGCAGCTAAAGAATGCAACGTCAGGCTTTGCGGTAGAAAACATTGTGTCTGAACATGGGGAGAAGGCTCCTAATGTTGTTTATAAAGGGAAGCTGGAAAATCAAAGGAGGATTGCTGTTAAGCGCTTTAATAGAATCGCTTGGCCTGATGCTCGACAGTTTTTGGTAGCCAACTTCTTTTATCACTATTAACTACTTCACCAAAATTATTCTGCTCCCTCAATTTGAGGACTCTAAAATCGATTGTACCGATGAATTTGAACTTGAATTTTCAGTTTGAATTTGTTGAGCAAGGTTTAAGTACATAGGTTGTTTGTACTGATAAGATTCGTGGATGGGAATTGGATTTGGATTGATGAAATGAAATGTTGATTGTATTTAGTCCACAAGGCAACTTCTGAATTTTCATTGCTTTTCAGTTTTTTAGTTAATCGCATCAATGGAGAAGGATTTTCGTTTCATTTGCTAATGCTTTGTTCAGAGATTTGCTAACCTTAGTCTTACCATCTTATTCTGTTTACTAAAATTACTCAAGTACTATGTTGTTTTACAATTATAGGAGGAAGCAAGATCTGTTGGTCAGCTCCGCCACCACAGATTGGCAAATTTGCTTGGTTGTTGCTCTGAAGACGATGAGAGGCTACTAGTAGCAGAATACTTGCCCAATGAGACACTTGCCAAGCACCTTTTTCATTGTAAGACTTCTCCATCTATGCATGTTCAATTAACTTTTGTTGATTTGCATTTAGGTTGGCACTTTGATTCTTAAGTCATTGGGGATTGTTAAACATTCCACAGATATGGGAATCACCTTGTTTTTATCACATTTTAAATGCTTTGTGATGTTGTGGAGCCTCATTACTAGCTTATTCCTCAGTTAGTAGTATGAAGAGATTAAAGAAACAAATTTAGAAGGTGACTTCAGTTCAGAGTTTTGCGTCTAATGATGAGAAAAATGTCTGTTAAATCAGGGGAAGCACAACCTATGAAATGGGCAATGAGATTAAGGGTTGCCCTACATCTTGCAGAAGCTCTAGAATACTGCACAAGTAAAGGACGTGCCCTTTATCATGACCTTAATGCTTATAGAATTTTATTTGATGAGGTAACTACTTTTCTCTTCATTTTTAAACTTTTCCTCTGATCCATATTCAATATCTATTGCTTTATTGATATAAAAATGTTAGAATTTTGCAGGATGGTAATCCAAGACTATCTAGCTTCGGTCTGATGAAAAACAGCAGGGATGGGAAAAGTTACAGTACTAATCTTGCATTTACTCCTCCTGAGTATTTGAGAACTGGTATATATGTAAAATTTCATATGCTTCCTCTTAAAGTTAAATATATATAAAACTTGGAGTATAACTTGATCCAAGACTTGATTCTTGTTCTTTCTACTTGTTATATAGGGAGAGTAACGCCAGAAAGTGTAATATATAGCTTTGGTACTCTTTTGGTTGATCTTCTTAGTGGAAAGCATATACCTCCTAGCCATGTAAGTATTTTATTGTTGAGAATTAGGTAAATGTATCCATGGATTTGCATTCCTATGTGTAACTGATGTTGATGCTCAAGTAATATGGTGCAGGCACTTGACTTGATACGCGACAGAAATCTTCAGATGTTGACAGATTCTTGCTTGGAAGGGCAGTTTTCTAATGATGATGGGACTGAGTTAGTACGATTGGCTTCTAGGTGTTTACAGTATGAACTCAGGGAACGACCAAGTTCAAAATCATTAGTGGCTGCTTTGATTCCTCTTCAGAAGGAAACTGAAGTAATTTTTGTTTGCTTAGATTATACAGAGAGACAGAGTGATATATCCTGAAGGGTTTTTTTTTTTATTTTACATTCCCATTTCCCTCGCTATGCAGGTGCCTTCCCATGTCTTGATGGGTATCCCACATAGTGCTTCACTTTCTCCTTTGACCCCATTTGGTGAGGCTTGCTCAAGAAAGGACCTGACAGCCATACATGAGATCTTAGACAGCGGTGGCTATAAAGATGATGAAGGAGTAACAAATGAGGTTCTTTTAAATAATGAAGAATCATATAGTAGTTTTAGTTATATGTTTAATCAGCCTTCTCTATTTGCTGAAATAGTGTTTAATTCCTGTGTTACAATGCAGCTTTCATTTCAAATGTGGACTGATGAAATGCTGGAAACTTTGAATTTCAAGAAAAAGGGAGATTCTGCTTTCAAGCAGAAGGACTTCAGAGAAGCAATTGAATATTACGGACAGGTTTGCCCCTCAGTTATGATATTTGCTAATTCATTTACATACATCAGTTAGCAATAATTAACTTGTATTCTTGATTACCTCGCAGTTCATTGATGCTGGAACCATGGTTTCCCCTACAGTTTTTGCACGGCGCAGCCTGTCGTTTCTCATGAGTGAGATGCCTCAAGAAGCTCTAAATGATGCAATGCAAGCCCAAGTAATTTCTCCTGTGTGGCATGTTGCATCTTATCTCCAGGCTGTTGCCCTTGCTGCACTGAGGATGGAGAATGAAGCACAAATAGCACTCAAGGAGGGTACAAATCTTGAAGCCAAAAAGAATGCAACGTCTGAACAGAATTGAAAATTATTCAGAACGCTAATGGTGATATATGAATCTATCTACTTGACTCTTTCTTCATGTGATGCCACATTTATGAAGATCAAAACTTGGCATTGATTTCGGCAGTGGTAACTACCATTTATTTCCATAATTTACTCAAAGAAAGCAAATTCTTTTCACCAACGAATTTCTATGGTGGTGTCTATCTTAGGTTGGAATGTTTCTAAACAAAACAGTTTAACGCAAGGGAGCCCTGCTAATTGTTGTGAGTTTGATTAATTGTGTAATTGAGGTTTCAAAATGTTTATTTATTTCTGTCTGTTTTTGACAACTGAATTGATGGGAGGCAATGAATATTAGCAAGATTGTAATTTGTATACAGAATTTCCCCAATTATTGTTTTTGTTGCTGATGATATTAATTCTTACAGCTGCTTTGCTATCATTAACAGCAGATTGTTGCATTTAAGTGTTTATATTTAAGTTTTAGCAGGAATCTGTTAGATCATTGATTTGCCATAATCCATTAAATGGTTTTTCTTTGAATTAGCCAGCCAACTTAACTTTTCCAGGTCTACTCGTATTTAGTCGTAGCCAAACCATTCCAACTGAGATTCAAATTTAGGATGTTGAAGATGAAGATGACTCCATTACCATTAAACCAAAAGCTTGGTAGGACAAAAATTTTTCTTTGAAGGTCATTGTATTCATGCATGATATCTCTTAGTCTACACATATAACGGTCACTTAATTCAAACCGGTAAGGAGATGGTAGTTCCGGTAAGGACTCATGGGCCGGAAAATTACAGCATAGGAAAAGAACGCCACATCATGCTACACCACTGAATAAATGTAGGTCCCATTTAACATGAAGATGGCTTAAATGTGGAAACTGTTACAATTGCTAAAATTATCTAATCAGCAAATGTCTTGTGCATATTATGCAAACCACGCCAACAAATAACTACACGCAGCCACATCTTCTAACATTTAAAAATCTCAATATATAAATATTACTAGCAACAAGAGATAAAGAGAGAAAACATTGGTATCCTATGCAGCCACTTGAGCAGCCTGGTATGATTCTTTCGTTCTACCATAGCAGACTGGTTTATTGCCTGGGTAGGTTATGAAATTCCAGCCAAAAGCAGATCCCCCTACATAAGATGACTCCTCCTCAAGCTCTATAGCTTCACAACCCAGTCAGATTGAGGCTGATCTGCTAACTTAACATCATGCAGCTCCTCCGGAGGCTTTTGTTCAGTACCATTTTCACTTAATAAGTGCTGTCCTTCAGGTGCATTCTTACACTTCATTGTGGTGACTGCTCCAACAGTCATCTGTTTGTACAGTTCCATCAGTAGCTTCAACCTGTAAAAGCAAAGGTTACCTGGTAAAAAGCATGTCCCATAAATCAACAGATCGAAAATGGGATTACCAACCGCCCAATTTGAATACAAATTTTTTTTTTCAGAAGAAAGGTGGTTTTGAAGATAGTAATAAATGATCTACTTGTGAAACTAGAAGACAAGTTCATGTTTTTTTTTACAAGATCAAAATCCTGATTATGCACTTCCAATATAAGCAGTTTAGAAGCGCTTAGAGATGCACATCTGATCACACGGGTTGACAAACAGATATTGCCTTAATTTGAGTCCCACATTATTTTAACAAACAGATCAAGCGGGTAATGTTCAGTCTCATGATTGGCTGTCCATTATTTTTTAATACTATTTCTTGAAACTTCTTCATTACAATCATAAAATAGAGAGAGTTTCAAGGCAATATCCATCACGTTATGTTGAAGAAAGGAAAGACTAGAATATTAATGATAGCTGAGAGATCATAGACGGCAAATCTGAAATCATATCAAGTCAGTAAAGATTCCACAAAGACTCAAAGATTAGATTGGATACGGAAAACATTTTCATCCAGGATACCTGTAAACTGTGAGCAATTTGATAGAACAAAACAGGAACATCAATAAGCTTACTATCTCGAAGTTCATCAGCTCCCTTGCAACTCCGAAATTCCACCGTAAGAAGCACCTTCAGGAAACACAGAAGAAATTTAGACCTTTCAGAATATAAATGTGCAGGTATCTAGAAGAATGAGGCACTATAGATTATAGAGTAGGGCACTCTTACAGAGGCACTACAAGTTTCCAAATTTCGAAACAAAACACTATTATCTACTGTGCCATTTTATAGTCTCCATCCAAAATGCTGAGACAATGTTTTGAAAATCTAGAGCAACGGAGGAAATTAGGTCTGAATTTGGATCATGTAAGATAATGAGGTACCTTAGAACATAGTGGAAATCCTTAATACGTTTTCATGGGCACATTCAACAAGCAAAATAACACAAAAGGAGGCAACGAGATTTGCAATTGGTAACCAGTACACCACAGATGATAAATTAACAATGAATTCTGAAATGGGAAATAGCATCAAGAACTTCCATGAACCAAATTACCGTTAAAAATCAACAAATTCAGTTGTATTGTACCCAAAATTTCTGAAATAAATTAAAAAGAATAGGGGAAAATTATGAACCGTATAGGAAATGCAAAGATGAAATAAAGAAAAAGAAAAAAAAAGCACCTCGAGTAAATGGGGACGAATATCTTTGACAACAGCACGCATCTTGAAGTAACTGTACTCTTGGATTTGCACATTATAACTATAAAACGATCTTTTCTTGCCTCTAGCAGGGGCACAAGCAGCGGCCGCTGCTGATGGCGGTGGTGGAGGAAGTTGTGAAGGAGGAGCTGGGGCTGGTAGGTTTGGGCCTGGGTTCGGGTTTTGGGTTGGTGGGTCCTGTTCTGGTTTTGCTTCTTCCATCAATGTAATTGGGAATTGGAGAAAAAAAGAAAAGAAACAAGAAATGTGCACAATAATTGAAAGCTGCAGTACTAAAATGGTGTAGGTGGTGAGGAATAAGGGAGTTGTTTGGTTGTGGGTAGTACTTTAAACTGGGACAGATAATACTTGCTTAGACTTAAAAAATAAACCAATTAGGTGTTTAGTCGCATGCCTGGATTCTTCTGTCATCACCGAAAAAAAAAGGAAAGCGGTAGATGACACCAGACAGATGAATACCAAAACAGACAAGATAGTAAAGAGGACCACCATGGTCGCCACTGCTGTTGCTTCTTATGGCCTCTTAACTGCTGACTATGGCCCCGAGCCGAATGCTTTCGACCCAGTAAGTGCTATTCTTATACTTCTATGAATTTCGATTCTTTCGTTGTTCATTTCTTAGTCGCGTAACCATGAGGCTAGGTTAGTGATAAACAGGAGTATTGTAATTTATTTATTTTTTATTTTGGAATTCAGTTTTAGGTTTGTTGACTGTTGAGTTCCTTCAAATTATTGATATCTTCGTAATGTGCCATAAAACTGCTATCATACTTTGGGCATTTACATATATGATTTGGATTTCTGATTATTTGATGTAAGTTGTAGACTGATGTTAGGGATCAACTTGTTCATGGGATGTTGGAGTTTTAGATTTATTATGCGTTTAACAATTTGTTATTGCTAGCTGTCTGCCTTTTGGTGGAGAAAGGCATTGTCTGTCTTCATTTCGCGTATGTGTATTTTCAGTAGTGATGGATGCCTTCATGTTGAGATAGGTAGGGTTTTTGGCGGTTTGATCATATCAACAAAGGACTATTAATGAACAAGGCTACGATATAGGTGGGATAGAAAAGTATATGGCACTCAATCATAAGCATTCTACTGAATACTTGATCAATTTAAGTTATGCAACTAAATTTCTTTGCTTTCTTGAGTTTCTGTGATATTATAAGCTGTCTTGATCATCATTTGCACAGGCATCTTGAACATGGCATTTCTTTCACAAAGCAAGTCGTGCGGAAGCATTGGTTTCAAAAATAATCTTATCCTTAAATTGAATAGTAAGTCTAGAATAGCAAGTTCAAATACGCTTCAAACCAAGTCGTAAACAAGATGAGACATTGGAAAAGTATGGACTACAGAATTTTTTGGGCAACATATATTTGCTGGTGAGAATTGGGTGTGGGGTAGAATTTGAGAAACATTTTATGGCTGTGACAACTTGATGTACTAGCCAGTTTATCAAGCCCTATGGTTGCTTAACTATATGTTGACGAAATATCCATCTCTTTCTTTTCCTAAATTGTTTCCATGTTTCTGTAGATTTTTGGTCTGTAATATTTATTTTTCCTAGTTTAGGCATTAATTTTGTTTTCCACCGCCTGCACTATTTCGTGTGAAAGCATATCATTAGAATCAAATTTATAATCTCATTGTCCTGGCTTTCAATACATGAAAATGAAGCACCTTGATCGAGAAAAGGAGAATGTGCATTATTATTTGTTTGTTCATGCATGTGATGGTGGGAATGCATACTCTCGGTTCAAGTAATCTTCTTACTGATATACACAATTTGCATGTCCCATGCAGTCCCGGCCCTAGGGGCAGGCCATTAAGGCCTGCGCCTAGGGCCCCCAAATTTTTTAAAAAATATTTAAAGTAAAATTGTGGCAAAACTCCTCTTCTCTTTGTAATACTTTGTGATACATGGATCCAAAATATATGTGATAATAAATATAAAAGATTTTATTTTTTCCGTAAATATTGCTATATTTCTTTTTTTTAAACAAACTTTCTTTTTTTTTTTTACTTTAAATATTATTGATTTGTTTTTTTTAACAAATTTTCTTTTTTTATTTTAAATATATGTATTTATACTTTTATAGATCTCTTTTTTTTAAAATTTTTTTTATTACATTGATATTATTATTATTATTATTATTTCATCACAAAAAATTGGTATAAACTGTAGATTTATCAATTTTAATATTATAAAAGAAATTGAAAATATGAAAATATTTAACTATAAAAAATAAACTCACAGTTTACAAAAAGTAAACCTAAAGTTTAGAAAAAAATGAATCTATAGTTTGCTGATAATGAATCTACAATTTATATCAAAATGAATTTATAATTTATAAAAAATAAACCTACAGTTTATTGATAATGAATCTATAGTTTATAAAAAATAAACATACATTTTACTGATAATGAATCTAAAATTTATATTGAAATGAAACCTGCAGTTTATAAAAAAAAAATGAATCCATAATTTATAAAAAATAAACCTATAATTCACAAAAAATGAATTTGTATATTTAAAATAATCAACCTATATCATGTAACAAATGAACCATAAAAAAAACATAAAATCTATTTAATAATATTAAACATAAATTAATCTTATATTTAATATTATATTAAAATAAATTATATTAATATAATATTTTAATATAATTTAATATAATAATGTAATAAATATAAATTAATTAATATAATAATTTAAAATTATATATAATAACATAAAATTATATAATTATAATAATATAATATAATTAAATAATATAAACTAGTTATATATTAATTTAACTATATGTGGTATTAATATAACTATATGTAATATATAAAATTATAATATATTAAAATACACAAAAATCTCATTTATAAAAATGATAAAAAATGAAATAAAAGATAGAAAAAAAGAAAGAAATGCAAAAAAGTTATCTATGAAAGAGAAATGTGTGTGAAGCGCATTTTTTTATTTTTTAATTCTCACATTTGTCATGGATTCTTAATCCATATTGTTTTATAAATAGAGATTTATGATATAATAATCCTAAAATTGTTATAAAAGTCTTATATTTTTTTTTACCTACTTTAAAAGACAGAAAAAATATAGTCTAATTTATTTTAAAATTTTTTATTTTTTAATAAAAATGTCTAAAATTCTCTTTTGCCTAGGGCCATACCTGTTGGGCCGCCCTGGTTCCATGATCATTGACAGAACATTTATTATTATTTTTAGGGATTGATTCTTTATTTTGAAATTCTTGCATTTTTGGCATGGGAAGATTGGTTGCAGTCATATATTTGATCCTGCCTGGCATGGTTTCTCTACCAACTTAAGACTGATATCTGTTTCACTCATTGCAATGGCAGATTAAGAGGGCAATAGTATCAGTGGAAAGTTCTGTGAAAGAGTTCATTTTTTGGATCGAAGAAAGAACCTCAAGAGAGTAAAAAGTCAAATGGGGAACCTCAGCTCCAACAATGTTAAAGAGCATTAGTAGGAGGTATACGACAGCGGTTTGCACACAGTAGTCTTATGAGAGGAAAGTAGTTTTAACCTTTTGTTAGAAACTTTCTGGAGAGCAGAATATTATATACTTTTTATTTTTATTTTTTCTGTAAGATGCTTTTTGATTTTGCCTGATGCTTTATACACCATTTTATTCTCTAAGAGTAATAGCTTTGACTGGTTGAAAGTCAAGTGGTTTTTGACTGATCATTATTGTTGAACATGTGATAGCAGCAAGTGGGCATAAATTTTTAACTTGATCAGATTGACCATAAGTTGGCTATTTCTTCTTTAAATTGGATGGTGAGGAAGAGTGGTGGTGGTCTGTTATGGTCATTCTGGCTATTCAAGTGAACGTATTTAGTGCGCCAGCAAGTAGCAACAACACTTCTGTGGCAAATATTATTTATTTTCCCCCTCTTTTTTCCGCATGTAATTATGGCCTCTTTTTTCCACATGTAATTACGGGTTAGGCCATATAAATGGAGACATGCTCTTTCAGTCTACAAAGATAATTGCGCCTTGTAGGAAATGCAAAATCATGACACTGAGTTTTAAAATCTCTCTTTCTCTCGTATGCGAGGAGTTAATTTACATATCAAAGATATTTTTGATAAATTCAGTATAAACGTTCATTTTAATTAGATAAAATTGGTAAAACACAAATTAGTATTCAATTTTAAATAAGATAATATAATAATTTGTATATCTTAAATCGAAAGGGATTGATTTTGGCGTATAAAAGCATTTATAATTTAGAATTTTTAAAAACTATGAAACAACAAAAAGAAAAGTAATAAATTAGGTTAGCTGTGTAAATATATTTGATCCTAATTATTTTAAATTTATGCAAGTTTTCTTTCCCTTTTCCCATATAAGTTACTAAATATTCAACCACAATGAGGTCGGCTGCTTTACAACTAAATAATTTTATCTTTTTTGTTTTTAATAATTAATTTTAATAAAAAAATATATATTTAACAATTTGTCTTTTTGCCTTTACATATATATATATAATTAACTATATATAAATGAATTTTTATTTACATAAATGAGGTTGACAATTATATTATTGATTTTTTTTAATTCCAAGATACTAAATAATAATAAAAAAAAAGACATGTATGTGTTATCTTTTAAATTTTTATGTATCATTTAATAACAAATTTTAATTAGATATTACTATATTTTAAGAATATTTTACATAATATATAAAATCTTACAACTTTACTTTTTGATATTACAATTTGGGTTTATAAATCCTTTATTGATTTTAGGTTAAAAATGCAAATTGAACAACTTTGTTCTCTCTCTTTTTTTCTTCGTACCTTTCATATATGTTTTTTTTTATATGTTCACATCAACTTGAATTACTGGTACATTATGTTTAAATTGATTATGAATTTCTTCACTGTTTTTTGCTTTTTTTATTTTTTTTAAATAAATTTAAATATGGCTAGAATTATACATCTAAATATCCAATGTGATTAACTTATGCTCTTGTAAGCACATATTAGTGAACATCTTTTATAGATATATATTCTTTCTTTTTGAAATTGTGTGTGTGTTTTTCGTATTTTTAGAATTATAGAGATTTAGTTGCTAGCATATGAATTTTACTTTTTTAAAATGTTCAAGAAAAAATATTAAAAATATAATCATAATTAATAATAATGATTGAGTAAAAATATATTTATTAATACATAAATTGCATTGTAAGAAATAATAATTTTTAAAATATTTATGCAAATTATAAAAAAAGTTATTTTACATAATTCAATAAATTGAGATGAAAATAAATGAATTTCCAAAGTTAATGTTTTTGATATTGATCAATGTAATTTAAAATTTGAGTTCTATCCTATCTTTAAAAAAAAAAAAGATTAGATTTTATTTTTGAAGAAAGAAATGAATTTTAACTAGTATTTATTCCAATAAGATACTAAAAATTCTAAAAGAAATAAAAATCACCAATAAAAAAAAAATTGAGCATGCGTAAAAACCTCCCTCACAAACGACCGTTTCTAACAACTCATCATCCACTCCGATTTCCTTTTCTTCATTATAATTTAAACTGCCAATCGACTCTCGCTCCACTCTTCACTGCCATGTCTCTCTCCTTCTGTTCTTCCCTCCACTCTCCTACCGTAGCCCTAACCCTAAGATGTCACCACCCATTCCCAAAACCTCACTTTCTTCCAACTTTACTCCAAACCTATCCTCAAATTGCACCTAACTACTCAATGTTCCAGTCTTTCCCTCAAAACCCTCTGCTCCCAGTCCTCAACATCAAACCACCCCCCCCAAAAAAAAACTCTAAGCCTAGTTTCCCTCCTTCGCACCATCCCCGACTGGGCCGACCGTGTTAAAGAACGAGGAATGCAACAGAAGCGCTCTTTGTGCACCCACGAGAAATGGGTCGAACCCTGAAGTTCCCGTCGCCACATCCGCTACTTGCTCTCTAGTCTCCAATCGCGGGTCATCCTATCTTTGATACCCCCGGTTATAGTCTTTACTTCAGTTGCTTCCGTCATAGCTCTGTATAATTCTGCTGTGGAGATGCATTTGTTGCCTGCATTTTTTCCTGCCTTGAGGGCGTCTTCTCTGCCTTATCAGCTGACTGCTCTGGCATTGGCGTTGCTGCTGGTTTTCAGGACGTAAGCGTCGTACCCGAGGTATGACGAGGGGAGGAAAGCTTGGATTAAGGTGACGTCGGGTACTAATGATTTTGCCAGACAGGTCATTGCTACTGTTGATAATTCTACTGATGGTGCCCTTAAAAATGCCATCTTGCAATATATTATAGCGTTCCCGATTGCACTCAAGGTTAGTCCTTTTTTTCTTTTTTTGGGCTAATTCTTGGAGATTTAGTGAAGTTGGTCTTATAACTCAACGACTAAAAAAATTTGTGTTTGCAGTGTCATGTTAATTATGGTTCGAATATTGATAGGACCTCCGGAATTTGCTTGAAGTAG
>CATIWR010642391.1:0-25849 GCA_949677035.1 Omphalea diandra | reverse complement strand
ATTTTATTTAGGTGTTTTCACATCTCACTCACAGACAAAAGTGTCTTGCGCTGTGTTATTAGGGGGATATATATATATATATATATATATATATATATATATATATATATATATATATATATATATATGTAAGGTGCTTGGTGAGTGCTAGTGGTAATTGCTCTATTGAATTTCCTTATTTTTACTTATTGCTTCTTTAGTCAGTATCAAGCTGATATTTGTGTTTCTTAACCAGTGTAGGTAGTTGACTTAAGGCTACTAGAGGATGGTAACCTTATGCCAGACATGGATGATTATTACCTACGATTCGCAAGGTGGCACACCATTGGAAGCCATTTTGTCGAGATCAGTCATAACTACTTGAACACTATGACCTTAGACCATGGATATTCATTCTAGAAAATAAGGTTAAACATTAGTTCGTGTGTTATGTATTAATTTTAATTATATACTTATAGTGGTGAGGTTGTGGTTCTCTTGTCCTCTTTGTAGTTGCGATTGGACTAGAGGGGGTTGGCTACACTTGATAACTAGGATCAATCCTATGAGTGATGCTTACAAGTAAAACACTCACTTTAGGACTAGTATCTTAGGGAAAGGTTTTCTAATGGTGCAAGGGGTTAGATGGATGATCAGTTCCTCAATGTCTACCTCAAACATGTTTTGGGTGGTAGACCTAAAGGAGCAAAAGTATCAACATGTCTTGAGGTTTATATTAAGGGAGCAGCTTATCTTGGGCAACATCGCATATAAGACTTAGATGACTATGGTGCTTATAGGAATGATCCTTTTAATAGAGGTAGCCATTAGGGAATTCTTATGCCACAAGGCCCATGTTAGGACGATTTTGCATCATGGGGCCTGAGGGATGATGGCACTCTTTGAGTGAAGGCCTATGGAGCATAGTCTGACCATCCAAGGTCTCAAATGGGCTTGTGGATTTAGATATAGAGGACTAAAGCTGATGATAGTGGGTGAGCTTGATCCTTTCCTTAATAGCATAGTCAAGTCATGCATAGCCTTGCTGATCCATTTTATAATTGTGCTGGAGAACACCCGATTTGCATGTACCCTCGAGCTTGCTGACACTACACATGTAAATATCACTCTCTTTGTGCTTTTTGTGTATTTGCCTTATGATTGATCAAGTGTTATTAAGATAATATTTCCCTTATAGGTTCTTTACATCTAGGCCAAGGCGATGGTCAATCTGGTTACTACCCTGAAGAGAACCATAACCCAACAGACAAAGGAGGTCGAGGTTAGTAAAATAAATGCAAATTATGTATGCATGCTCATGATTGTCTTGGTATATGGACATGCCTTATCTATCCTAACCCTTATATGTTTTGCAAGAGACTATCCAGTGCCTAACCCAAGAGCTAGAAGACACATAGTAGTGGTCGATAGTGATAAAGGCTAAGATTGAGAGAATGGTGCCATTGTTACCTTTAGACTCAAATGAGTATGTTGCTTTTGAGGTAAAAAAGGTAGAGAAGGCTTTAGGAAATAAGGATGATTGAGCTTCCTGTAGCCACCTTAGCTTTTAGGATTTTTTTCTTTATACTTCTTATTATATTAAATGCAATGGCATTGTTCATTGATTTTAGCATTGTAGAACAAATATTTGCGTGATTTTAAGAGCCTCTCCTTTTTGGATGCTTATTTGAATAGCTAGGACTTTTAGGACATACTTTGAGGTGATTCTAGCTTAATTTTACTAAAGTCATATACTTTTCTTGAGTATAGGTGATATATGTTTCACATTCTAAATACATTTATTACACTTTTTTCATTCACTTAGGTATGTACATGTTTTTAAGATGAAGTATGAAGCAATCTAAATGTTTGAAATTTAGGGGAAACTATGTCAAAAATTTTACAGGAAAAGTGGGTTACATAAACTAGTAAAGTTATATGTATAGACCAATTAATTGTCTATATAGACAACTTGAGATGTCTGTTCAACTATGTACTACTATACACAATTGTCATGCACCATCCACCTTCTCTTTCTTTTATAAATACCTTTTTCTCAATTTTCACACTAAGATCTATTATTCTTACCTTTTCCAACACAGCCAGGGCATTTTTAAAGTCTCTCTCACCCAAAATTGGTCTGATTGATCTTAGGCAAATTATTGGATCTAGCTTAGGAGTTTTTGTAAACCTAGCTTGCTTTGATGATTACAAACACCTCTAAAAGCTAACTCTTGTTTTAGTTTATGTGTAAGATCTTGCACGTACATCAACTTGTTGATTAAAGGTTTAAAAAAAAGTGTTTTTTTAGAAAAACTCTAAGTATTCAAAGCCAATGGGTGTTGTTTCATTTCAACAGGCATTGTGACTTCATCAATAGGCATTGCAGATATTCAATAAGCGTTGAAGTGACACCTAAACATGAGTTAAGGTTTTTGGACCCCTCAACCATAAACTTTCTCATTGCACAATAGGCGTTGGATGTTGAAAACTCCTGAGCTTTACAAGCTAACCTATTCCAATGGGCGTTGCATTTTTGTAGCGAGCATTGCTTATCGATACCTCAATAGACATTGCATTTTTACAATAGGCATTAGATCAAATGACTCGATATGAATATAACCCTCGTAGTCTTGATACGGGCATTGGACTTACACCAACAGGTGTTGGAAAAATACCCAAGTAGAGCTAGTGCTTTTGGACTTTCTAATGAGAGATGTTCAAATGTTCAACAGGCATTGAGACATTTATCAACGAGCATTGAACCAATGCCAATAACAGTTGAAACACTGTACAAAATCTAAATATAATAAAGCATTAAGTTCACATCCTCCTAGAGATTTTCAATAAGCATTGTCCATATCCTAACTGGAGTTAAAGTTTAATTCCAATAGGCATTGAGAATTTCCAACAGTTGTTGAAGAAGTTGGTAACAAAAAAATTTAACAAGTCAGAAGAGGAGCATATAAATAGATCTCTCTCTAATAGCTAGTTCCAATGAGCATTTGAATAAAATCAATGGCCATTGAAGTTTAATTTTCACCTAACAACGAGTGTGGAGTTTGTCCAATAGGCGATGAATGACTATTGTTTGACATAAAGTGACAACCTTCTCTTTAACGGCTAGCTCCGTGTCTCTGACTATAAAAGGACTCTTCCACAACATAATTAAGTAGAGAAAAAGTGACAAATGGTCTCAAACAAGTTTATTCTAATGTGAAAACTATCTTTAACAAAAAGGGTGAAACAAATGTATTCTAGTTTCAAGAGAAGATCAATTGTCAAAGCTTGTATAATTCTTCTTTAAAAAATAGAGTTGAAGAACAAGCTTTAGACATCTTTCAAAATTCACCACCAAGTTAAGCATAATTTGTGAGTGTGATCATTATTGTTTACTACTTTTGTACGAGTGTTCTTCCTTATCCTTAAATTGTAAATTCTTTAGAGAAAGGTTTTTGGTTTAGAAGATTTTTGTAGATCTAAATCATTTTTGTGGAAGGTTAAGGTAGTACCTGTAAACTACTTTAGGAAATAGTTTTAGTAGCACTCAAAAGTCTACTTGTAATGGCTTAATAGTGCCTAAAAACTACTAGTGTAAAGGTGATTGATAGCACTTGAAGTCTATCTTGATAGTGAAAATCTCTAGTGGAAGACTAGAGGAGAGGATGTAGGCAGGATTGTGCCAAACCTCTATAAATTGAGTGTGTCGATTTCTCTTTATTTTGCATACATAAGTAGTTAGTTTTTCACTTGCCATTGCCCTATTCAACCTTTCCTTCAAAGGCACCAAGGGATAATAATTGGTATTTGAGGTTGTCTCTCTATCAAGGCATAAGTGTTCAGAGTAACGATCATGGCAAGTCATGAGGAATCACAATGAATCCATAAGCCACCATTCTTTGAAAGAGACGACTATGGGTATTGGAAGAACCATATGGAAATATTTCTAAATAGTAAAACCATAGATCTATGGGACATTGTCAAAGAAGGAAGGGAAGTTCAATTAAATTAGTTGGAGATGTTCTTGTTCCCAAGCTTAAAAGAGAATGGACAATAAAAGAAAAGAAGGTAAATCTTAAAAATAGATGAGCCATTCATGTTCTTTTTTATGCTATCCATAAATCTCAGTATGCAAAGCTATAAATACGCACATGGATAAAGGAAATCTGGGACACCTTGCAGACTCAGCATGAATGTACTAGCAAAGTTAAAAAGAAAAAGATATAGATGCATACTTATACGTATGAAACTTTTGTATACCAGCCCGGTGAGACCATAACTGAAATGTATAACAGGTTTATTGGTATTATGGGCACTCTTAAAACTCTTAGGAAGTCATACTCCAATGAAGATATGGTTGCTAAGATTCCAAGAACCCTTCCCAAGGACAAGTGGGAAGCTAAGAAGACAACCATAAAGAAGGCTAACAAGTTGGAAGTCCTATCTCTGAATGAACTTATGGGAAAGTTTCTGGCTCATAATTAAAAGAGTTTTGAAAGCTCTAAAGTGAGAAAGAAAGACTTGGCTCCAAAAGCCAAAGTGCTACGCTCTAAATCCCCCTCTTATTCTTACTAACATTTTCTTCTAGTGATGATGAAAACAACAGTGAAGATGAACACCTTGCCCTCATAACAAACAAAGTAAAAAGATTTCTTTCAAATAGTAAAAGGACAAGGAGATACAAGAAGAAAGTAGTAAGAATCAACTCATTTGTTATGGATGCAATGAGAAAGGGCACGTTAAGTTAGATTGTCCCAAGGTAAAGAAGGGCAAAGTTCCTACTAAGAAATAAACTCTAAGAAAGACAAGAAAGTGTACAAAGCTACTTGAGATGATACAAATAAGTTCGAACTTGATAAGGAGGACACCAGGAAAAATCTAGCTAACTTATGTCTAATGGTAATTGAGGAAAGATCAAAGGAGTCCTCAAATGAGCACTCATTCAACAACAATACTGACAAAGATGGTAGGAATGAGGTAAATCCTCTTGACTCTTATTCTAAAGATAAGTTATATTCTATTATCACTAAGTTGACCATGAAAATGGAGACTCTAAAGTCAAAGACCTCTACTCTTAAGAAAGAGAATAAATCATTGAAGGATTGTGCTTAAGAGTCAAGAGACCTTTGCTAAGGAGGTTAAGTCTCTAGTTGTTGAGAACTCTTAGCTCAAGGATAATCTCAACAAATTTACTAAATGAAAGGAGAAACTGGGCTCCATCATTAAAGTTCAAAGAAGCCCATCCACAAAACATAGATTAGGATATAATGTTTCTACCTCTACTGCTCCTTCTTCTTCCAAGATAGTCTTTGTTAAGGCTAAGGAAGTTAGCATGTCTAAACCTATGAGAATGCCTAAAGCTCCCATAAAGGGAAATGCCAAGACCAATGGCACAAAGGCTAAGTCTCAATCCATTCACACACAATTAAGACATGCTCCTTTTAGAGCTAACTATGCCTATATGTATTACTCTTACAACCCTAAGAGATAAAAGTCTCCAAAGGCACTAAAATTGGCATACTCATGCATATAGGTTTACACCTTACATGAGAGTACCTCACATGAGAAACACTCATAGACAATTAGCTTAGAGGAGTTATAAACCTCACAAACATCATGTGCATGCTTTACTTAGAAATAAAACACTGGTGCATTTTAATGGTGAGTGCTTTTACTATAGTGTTTATGGTCATATTGTCTATCATTGCCTTGTTAAAAGGCACGATGAGTAGATGGCTAGAATTAACCCTCTAGGACCTAAGAAGATTTGGGTACCTAAAACTTGATCCTCTTTGTTTTGCATACGTGCTTCAAATCCCAAGTTGGAAAACAATAGTGGTATTCAGATAATGGATGTTCAAAGCACATAATAGGAGAACGAGAGTTCTTCACTCAACTATAGAAATCTAAACATCCTAGAAATGTATCATTTGGAGATAATGGAAAAGCTGAAATCATTGGCTTAGGTAAAGTTGGTAAGGATGTTGACTCAGCCATTCTTGATAATGTTTTGCTTAGTGATGACTTAAACATAATATGTTGAGTGTATGCTAGCTTTGTGACAAAGGCCTTAGAGTTATGTTTGAACAATAAGTGTCAAAAATGAGTGACAACAAAATCTTATTCATTGGTAGGAGAATTCATAACTTTTATGTGATTGATTTAAATTCTCTTATTAATAACGATGCTAAGTGTCTAGTATCTATATTGGATAAAGGCAAAACCTGGCGTAAAAGGTTAGGACATGAAAGCTTGAAATTCCTCAATAAGCTGAAAAGGAAAAACTTGGTTGAATTGAAATTGAGTTTGCAAAGGAAAGAGTTGTGAAACATGTCAAAAAGGAAAGCAAGTAAGATCTTCATTCAAAGCTAAGAACATAGTAAATTCATCTAGACCTTTGCAATTGCTTCACATGGACTTATTTAGACCAGCTAGAGTATCTAGCTTGGGAGGTATGCATTATGCATTTGTCATTGCAGATGATTACTCTAAGTATACTTGGGTGTTATTCCTTCCTCATAAGGATTCTTGCTTTGATGCCTTTTAAGACTTTTGCTAAGAGAATTCAAAACTAAAAGGATTTAAAGATCTCTTCTATTATAAGTGACAAAGGCAGAGAGTTTGATAATACAAAATTCCATAGCCTTTGTATCGAGTATAGCATCTCACAAAACTTCTCCACTCATAGAACACCATAACAAATGTTTTAGTAGAAAGGAAGAATAAAACTCTTCAAGAAATGGCTAGTACTATGTTAAATGAGTATAGTCTTCCTAAATATTTCTAGGTTAAAGCTATAAACACTTCTTGTTATGTGTTAAATAGAGTATTACTCAGGCCCTTGTTAAGAAAACACCCTATGAGTTATAGAATAATAGGAAACCCAAGATTGCATATTTTAGATACTTTTGGCTACAAATGTTTTATTCTAAACACTAAAGACAACCTTAATAAATTTGACTCCAAATCCGATGAAGGAATTTTCCTTGGATACTCTACTACCAGCAATTGGTATAAAGTCTTCAATAAAAGAACTCTTGTTATGAAGGAGTCTATGCATGTTATTTTTTTTATGAATTTGATCCCATTTCTTCATGAAAAGAAGAAAATGTTGATGATCTTGCAGGCCCCATGAGTGAACTAAATATTAGGGAACAAAAGGGAAAAATGTGGACAAGCCACAAGAAATGAGGAGTGAGGAAAATTCATATCAACCTCTTCCTACTCCAAATGAAGAGCAAACTCAGCTAAAAAGGGATTAGGTTTTCAAGAAAGATCATCTAAGAGATCTCATCATAGGTGATCCATCAAGTCAGGTAACAACTAGATCATCATTTAGAAATGCATGTAGCAATCTTGCTTTTGTTTCCCTTATTGAGCCTAAGACCATAAATGAGGCCATAAAAGATAACCATTAGGTTCTTACTATGTAAGATGAACTCAATTAGTTTGAAAGGAACAAAGTATGGACCTTAGTTCCTAGACCTCAAAAACATTCCATTATTGGAACCAAATGGGTCTTTAGGAATAAGCTCAATGAGCATGGAATCATAATTAGAAACAAGGCTTAGTTAGTAGCAAAAGGCTATAACTAAGGAGAGGGAATTGACTTTGATGAAACATTTAACACCTGTGGTAAGGTTGGAAGCCATTAGGATTTTACTTACATTTGCTTTTCATATGAATTTAAATTATATCAAATGGATTTCAAGAGTGCTTTCCCTAATGGCTACATTGATGAAGAAGTGTCTATTGAACAACCCATTGGTTTTGAAAGTCATTGCTTCCTAACCTTATGTTTAATCTCACCAAAGCCTTATATGGCTTGAAACAAGCTCCAAAAGCTTGTTATGAAAGGTTGAGCAACTTGTTTATAAAGAAAGGATTTTCTAGAGGGTTGGTAGACACAACACTCTTCTTTAAAGAGAGGAATGAAGACTTATTGCTTGTGCAAATACATGTAGATGATATTTTTTAGTGCCACTAATATTTGTTTATGTGAAGATTTCTCCAAAGTAATGAAAAGTGAATATGAGTTGAATACGATGGGAGAACTCAATTTTTTTCTTAGATTACAAATAAAATAAGAAAAGAAGGGAATCTTCATTAACTGATCCAAATACACAAAAAAACTAATCAACAGATTTGGCATAGAGAGTGATAAACCTTGTAAAACTCCAATGATCACCAACATCAAACTAAGCATAGATAAACATGGTGAGGTTGTGGATCAAAATTTATATAGAGGTATGGTTGGTAGTCTTCTCTATTTAACAACATCTAGGCCTAATATCATGTTTAATGTGTGCTTATGTGCAAGATATCAGTCTAATCCTAAAGAGTATCACTTACATGTTATAAAACACATACTCAAAATACCTTAAAGGTACTCCCAACATAGGACTTTGATTTCCTAAGAGTTATTCATTTAAGTAAATGTATTGTTAGATGTTGATTTTGTTAGGTGTATTTTAGATTGAAAAAAGTACTTTAGGCACATGTCAATTACTAGGTGAATGTTTGGTGTCTTAGAGTAGCAAAAAACACAATTCAGTTATTTTATCTATAACTGAAGTTGAGTATGTGGTGGCAGGTCTTTATTGTTCTTAAATCCTATGGATGAAGCAATAACTTCTTGACTAAGAGAATATTATAAATCAAGTGGCCATCAAATGTGATAACACTAGTGCCACCAAATTATCTAGAAATCCCATTCAACATTCTAGGAATAAACATATAGATATAAGACATCACTTTCTAAGGGATCATGTTAATAATGGTGATATTATGTTAGAATTTATTAATACTAACCATCAATTGGTAGATATTTTTACTAAACCTCTTTGTGATGAAAGGATACAATTCATCAAAAAAGAACTTGAAATGTACATTGAGTTAATGTGAATAGGTTCTTCTCTTTCACTCTTTTTAATTCATGTATAATCTTTATTGATTGATTGTTGAAGTATTATGTGAATTGATTTCAAATTACAGTCTTTAGATTTTATGAGCTAAAGATTTTGATTGTGTTTTGTTTTGATTTAATGTCCCTTTATTAGTTGATTTCATGGATATATCATTGAGTTTAATTAATAACTTACAACAACTTAATTTTGAAAATGTTTACATATTTGAAAAATATGTTGTGAAATTGTTTTTGCCTTGGAAAACATGATGAATCTTTCAATGATCATTATGTTGTTCGTAATTTGCAACCTTTATTTTTGTATACCCCCACGATCGTTGTACATTTCCAACGACCTTTGTTCTTCACCTAATGGGTGTTACAAGCAACAACCATCCTTAAATGAAGAACATATGCTTGATCTAGCCAACAGTCATGTCTAACAGTTGTTGCTTCATTCACAATAGCCATTGAACACTCCCAACAGTCATATTTTTTTAAAGAAATAGGGATATCTTTAAACTCTTATATATACCCTAAAAACCCTATGTTATTTTGCTTTAGCTTTCTTTATGCATTTGCTCTTTCTCTCTCTCTCTCTCTCTCTATATATATATATATATATATATATATATATCTCTTTGCTTTTGTTGTTTCCTGTATCTGTCACTTGCATCATTCATCAAACAACAAACCCAATTGCACCCAAAAGTGAAACAACCAAAAGATATAACAACCTGCGAAGAAAAACCCATAACCCTCATACTCAAGTTTAGAAACTGAAGAAAACTTGGCCTTGATGATTGCTCAATAGAAAAAAAGGTCTAGTGAACCTTCATCTACTCCTCAATCCTTAAAGAAGGCCAAGGCAGTTCATGAATCAAGATGGAAGGGAAAAGAGACAAAAATAGAGGAACCTTTACTCATTGTTCATAAATTCCATCTCGAGATGGATAAGGAAAAAGAATTGGCCTTAAAATTTCTTAAGAGACATCTAGGGGGAGGTAAATTCTTTGAATGGATGGATATTCAAAGGTATGGTTTGGCAGAGCTAGTAGATGAGCTAATGATAGGGATACGGTGGGAACTCTTCTGTCACATCAAATAACCCTCTTATCTAGAGTTGATAATTGAGTTCTTGACTACTCTAAAAGTTCTAGGAGGAGACTGCAATGCATATGCACAAGAGTGGAACATCAACTTCAGATTCTTTGGGAAGAAGTACAAATCTAAGGCTAAGTAAGTTGGCTAAATGTTTTGATGCTTCTACTATTGGAATCATAGAGCATCCCCCCCACTTTCAAAGTGGATGTGAACCAATTTTGGAAATCCATCACAGACAAAAAAAGCAACTACAATAGTAATAATAGCAAGGCATCAAAAATTAAAAGCCTAGTGTTAAGGTTGCACATCAATTTATAACTTGGAACATTAATGGCAGAGACTAATCAAATGGTAGTCCCACCATCATAGATATCTTTTATCTTTGGTGCATAAAGAATAAACAAAGGAAAAACACTCCTTTATTCTTAGTTCAAAGAATTGATAGTCAAGTGGACAAGGCAAATGAGTATGTGTTGGGGCATAGATCACTCGAATTGCCAAGTTTGTAAAGGCCATACCCTCAATTGAAAAGGAACTTGAAGCAAGGAACATTATACTAGAGAAATTTCCACACAATTTCCATTAGTGAAAAGATGTTGTTAAGTACAAGGATTCTTCAAAGGTTTAACTCGTTCCTAATTCAAGACTCTTATTTGATCTTGAAAATATAGATTAAAAGATTCTAATATCAATTTTAAGTGTTGTTTTTACAGATATTAAGATAGAATCTCATTAGGAGTTGAATAGAAGTGATTAGAAGCATAAAATCTCATTAGGAGTTAAATAGAAGTGATTAGAAGCAAGAAATTCCAAGCATGAAAATTTGCCTTCGAAATTAGAGATTGCGAATTTCAAAAAAGTAGTTATTATAGCTGTTGAGATTCAAAAGTAGCGACCGAGAATTTCAGAAACAACATCTCCATGTTAGACAGGCAATTTCACGATGACAATCGCATCTGATAAGGAAAATAGCAACTGCAAATTTGAAGTAGCGACCATGAAGTTTAAGATTTGTTAGAAAAATCCAACGGCTAATTTTTGGAAAGACCAATGGTTTCATGCCACGTGGAGTAGCCGTTAGACATAGTTCAAAAATAGCGATCGCGAATTCAATCTCGACCACAAATTTTGCTTGACGAGAATTTAATGCAAGATATGTCTAGCACAACTTGGAGATTTAGACATAGTTTATTTGTAACATCTCTTTGGTGGTTATTGCCTATAAGTACACCACCAAATGGACTTGAATGCAAAAGGATAACCATTTGATATGTGCCCAAACTCTTGAAAAGTTAATTCTCATCTTTAATTCTTTATTTCTTTGTATATAGTTTGGTATGAGCTTTAAACACCTTTTGTGTTGGGTTTAGGAGTTAGCCCTTGTTTAGAAAACTCTTGTATAGGTTTTAATGAGAGCCTTGAAAGCACTTGTGATAGGTTTTAGTATGAGCCTTGAAAACACTTATGAGAGGTTTTAGTGTGAGCCTTGAAAACACTTGTGATAGGTTGTAGTGTGAGCCTTGAAAACACTTGTGATAGGTTTTGGTGTGAGCCCTAAAAACACTTGTGAGAGGTTTTAGTGTGAGCTTGAAAACACTTATAAAAGGTTTTTGTGTGAGCCTATAAAACACAAGTTGTAAAGTTTGGCATGAGCCTAAACACTAAGCTGAGTGTGAGCTTGTAAAACATTAGTGATTGAGTGAAATACCTAATTGGTGAATTGGCAAGTGGATGTAGGGTTGGTTAATACCCAAACCACTATAAAACTCTTGTGTTCATTTTTCTCCTACCTCTTTCTCTAATCTTTTATTTTTGTGAGTTTCCTCCAAATCAAAAATTCAAATTTGCCACCAATTCAACCCCTCCCCCCCCTTCTTGGTGCACTAGGGCCAACAACATCGACTAGTAATGCCACCTTTATTCCATACACGAAGGAGTATGGTATCATTTCTTTTGATGTTATAATTGTGGTTTGGTATCCCTAGAATGCAAAAGGCAATTTCTTTGACCAGCCCTTATAAGTTTTTACGATCTTAGTAAGGATGTTCTTGACATTCTTATTTGTCTATTTCATTGCACCATTGGCCTGTGGTTTGTACGGTGATGACTTGTGATTGACTACCCTATACTTTTTTAGGATTATTTTAATCTCAACTTAGAAATGCACATAATTGTCTGTCATAATGTGATGCAGCATGCCATAGTGGCCAATAAGAATCTTTTTTACAAATCAAGCCATCCATTTTACCCTTAGCTTGTTTAGAGATTCAACTTCCACCAACTTTGAGAAGAAATCAACTACTACCACGATGTACTTATGGCTTCTGTAGACACTGGCCTAATTTCTCTAATCACATCAATGCCCTAAGCCTTGAATGGCCATGGTGATGTCAAATTTCGTAATTCCATTGGAGGCAGGTGATTGAGGCTACCATGAACTTGACACTTGTGACATTTTCTAGCTATTTGAATGCAACCCTACTTTATAGTGGGCTAGTAATAACCCATCCTTAAGACTTTCATAGCTAAGGTTTTCCATTCGTGTGAGCGCCATAGATTCCTGTGTAGACGTCTTCCATGAACTTACTTGCTACCTTTTTTGTCAAGCATTTCAAATGAATCTCATCCAACATCCATTTGTACACCATGTCATCATGAACTATGAACTATGATGTTAACCTCTAACTTACATTCTTATCTTTTTTTTTTAGCTTCTTTAGGATACTCTTTGATTTTCAAGTACCTTTTCACATTATAATACCATGGACTTTTCTACTAATAAATATGTCACTTTTTTTTTTCCACAAAGCATAGTGTTGTGGCTTTAAACATGATCAATGACTTCATTGGCATTTCTTCAATCCGTCCCAAATAAAAACTAGGGTAGCTAGGGCATTAACCATGTAAAGGAGTAGTTTTTTGCTATGATAATACCATGTAATTCATTCCTTCCTTCATCCTCATATGCTAATATTGCTTTCATAAAACTCTCTTCCATTATCAATATAAAATTAATGGCTTTCTCGATTTTAGAGGTTTTAGTATTAGTGAGTTGGTTAGGTATTCCTTTATTTTCTTAAAAGCATTCTAACATTGTTCATTCCACTTTATCAGTTAGTCCTTCTTTAACAATTTAAATAATGATTTATATATCGGAGTGAGTCTAGCTATGAATCTACCAATTTACTAAAGATGTCCTAGGAAACCCTAAACCTCATTTTCTATCTTTAGTACAGGCATGTCCTGAATGGCCTTTACCTTACTTAGATTAACTTCAATACTCCTCTTACTCACCATGTGTCCTAATAACTTATTGGATGTTACCTTAAATGAACACTTCTTAGGATTCAGCCTTAGGTCGTATAACTTTTTTTAAGAACTTCTTTAAGTCCTCAAAATGTCCTTCCCTTAATTTAGATTTCGCCATCGTTTCATCTACGTACACTTTTACTTTTTTATGAATCAAATTCTAGAATAGAGTAATCACCATTCACTAGTATGTTGCTCTTGCATTTTTTAAACCAAATGGCATCACCTTTTAACAATACATCTCCCACTCTATAATAAAATTTGTCTTTACTTTGTCTATAATGGCCATGAGATTCTGATGGTGGCTTAAGAACCCATCCATAAAAGAGTACATAACACATGTGTACTCTTTTATGTACTCTTTTATGGATGGGTTCTTAAGCCACCATCAGAATCTCATGGCCATTATAGACAAAGCAAAGACAAATTTTATTATAGAGTGGGAGATGTATTGTTACAAGGTGATGCCATTTGGTTTAAAGAGAAATCGTCTTTAGGGCAAGCTTTGTTCAAGTCTCTATAGTCCAAAGACATCTTTATTCTGTCATTCTTTTTTTAGCACTAATACTATATAGTCTAGCCACTCAAGGTAGTTGACTATTTCTAAAAAAATTAGCTTTCAGATGCTTCACCACCTCTTCCTTGACTAATTGAGTCTAATATGGTCTATTTCTCTTAAGTTTCTATTTCATCGGCCTCTTGTGCAAGTAAGTAAGAATCTTGTGCTTGGTTATCTATCCATTGAACCTTAGCATATCTTTGTATGTCCAAATAAAGATCCTATGATATTTTTAGAGTAACGGTTCAAAATTCATGCATTCCTTCATGTGACATCACTGTAAATAAGTAAGATTTTCAAATTTTCCTGTGTTCCAATATTAAATTCAATGGTAAGCATAAAATTAATATTAAATATACTCATAAAATAATGCATGTTATACACACTACCATCAAGATACATATCACACACGTAAGAAAATTTGCTATTTATTGCCTTAAACTTCAAAATAAATACATCATCATCCTTAAAAAGTCTAGAAATAATAACATCGAAGGTATCAAGAAAAGCAGCTTCTTCTAACAGGTTGGCATGAATCCCTTCAACATCAATCATCTCTCACTCTTTAGCTTTATTCTCACTAACTATCCCAAAAGCAACATTCAAATCAATGGCCTGTTAAGAACTTGCTTCTTTCTCAACTTATGTTTCAGCCATGGTGTGAGTGCCTACTCTACCTTTTTATCAACTAACAAGGGATCTAGAGGATGAAGGATCTTTACATTGGTAATGATGCCAAGGTATGACACGTGATTAAAACAATGAGGGGTTCTTTTAGGCCTTGCATAATTTCAATGCCTTTAGTCTAAGATAATGGTCATTTAGGTATCAAAAATGGGATAATACATTTGTATCATCCCTAAAAATATGGAGTCACCATCTGACTTTGGTCAGGATAATAATCCAATGAAGGTAAAATTTAAACCTAATCTAAGTCAATTAAAAGGCTGATTTTGCCATCACCCCTTCAATGATTAGGTTCAGAGATTGGGTACGATTTGGGGAAGAGGTTAGGCACCACAAAATCACCCGCACATTGGGATTTGGCCTTCAAACACCTTTGGTTCAATTTTAATATTCTAACCAAGTTATTTATTAATCCAATTAACATATCTAAACATGTATCTATGCATGTTCCATTTGAATAAATCAAGTCCCCAACTCTATGGGGAATGGGTCATGCATCATGGCAAATGGGATGTCATGCATTTCATTTTCCACAAACAACAATCTAAAAAGGAGAGTGGGATCATATGATATGGCACAGGGGCTTTGTATGATTATCATTTAAGTATAACCATTCATAATCATATAAGATGGTAATCAAGACCAAGTTATTGGTCTAACTCAAGTTAGAACACCTACACCCAAAGAGGAAGAACAAGTTAGTGACCAACAAGAGGAAATTGAGTAAAAGAAACTAAACAAAAAGTAAATGAGGTTTATAATAATCATCCTACCATATCTCCAAAGTTAAGGTACCAAAACATACATCTAAGTCCATAATATCACATCCCCACATCATATGGATAACATTAAACATTAATAAACGTATGCATTATGAAGATTGAAAATCATAAATATGCAATGCAAAGCCTAATGGAGGATCTTTAATAGTCTAAGGCTAAATCATCACAAAATGAGGTAATAAGACTAATGAATCCTATCTCATTGCTCATCAAGAGCTAGGCATTATAAGCACTACGAACCATAAGAAGGGTTGGAATGTATATTGATAAATTAAAAGTTACGAAAGGCAAAAATGTATTGACAGTGCTTAGAAATGCATAACCAAAAAATGTAAATAAGCATATAAAGACTCTCAAGGTCCTAAGAGTGGATAACTCCTCACTTGGTCACTATAAAAAAGGGATCAAAATATAACCTTAAACATCACACTAAATCGTAAATAAAGGAACATAAAGCCTTGTATGAAAAGAAGTTGTAAAATTACTTTAAAATCACTCCCAAGTTTCATCTTTGATATGAATAAGGATCTTATGATGTTTAGCCTTCCCTTATTCTATTATTGGAACATTAAAGAAATTATAAGAAAAGGTCTTGAAAAAGGCAAAATTTGGATATGAAAAGAAAATCATTTTTTTTTTATAAAAAACTACTTACAAATCAAATTAGGTTGTACAACCTAATATGAAGGTTGTACAATTTGAATACAAAACTATATAACCTATAGACGAGGCTATACAACTCCAATTTCCTGGGTCTTTAAAATAAAGAATGAAAGGAAGAGAAAGAAGAAGGGAGAGAGTGAGTGGGTTCCTAGATGCCTTTGTGTGTTTTTGTGCCCTCAAAGGCTCGCAAGTTTAATACTTTCCTCCCAAATGATTAGGGAATGCACAAAAATGAAGAGTTTAGGTCTAATTCCAACTTAGAGTAAGTTAGGGTGAGTTAGAGTCTATGGTTTTTGTGTTTGAGGGAACTTTGATAGTAGATTTTAGTATAGTAATTGTGGGGTTGTCTAAGCCTCTTCCTTTATTCAAATAGGAGGGGTATTTATAGGTGTTAGGTGAGCACACTAGAGCCTAATATGGTTCGAGTTACAGCATGAACGCATCCAATCATAAAGAGAGAGATCAATCTCTTAGAATTAGGGTTTATACATAGGCTATAAAGTGAAGAATGGGTTGTACATCCATCTATCAGGTTGTACATCCTTAGGGTTTTTGAGGGGGACCACTTCTATAATGTTATGTAGACTAGGGTTTTAGGATGGGCTACACAACACTGTATTAGGTTGTACAACTAAGTGTTGTGGTTGTACAACCTTACTTAATGGGCTATATAACCTATTCTTCTTGCGAACAGTTTTTGGCTTGTCTTGGGTTTGGTCTTAGGCTTCGTTTTGGGCTTGGCTTTAGGCTTCTCTAAGGTTTCCTAGGGTCTTTCATCTATTTCTTTGATAATTCTCTTTATGTTACAGGCCATTTTCATCATCGAGCTATGCATCTAGAGGTTTAAGATTTGATGCTTATAGTTTGCCCCTCCTTTATGGGTCTAGCAAAAAAACATTTGAGAAATGACTATTTACACAATTCTCAACAATGCAATCTAAGGAATGTAAACATTAGTAAGGATACCCAAGAATACAAGCCTTTAGTAGCTCGTTTAGTAGGTACTAAAATCATTATATCTTTCTAGTAGGTATCAATTGTTTTGTAGCTCTTCAACAGCTCTCTAACAGGTATTAAAGTGGTTATGCGAGCTCTCTAGCAGGTTCCAGACATTTTGGTGGCTTTTCAATAGCTCTCAAATAGGTATTGAAGTGGTTCCAATAGCTCTTTCATAGGTACTAAACATTTTTTGTAATTTTTCAATAGCTTTCAAGTAGGTACTAAAGTGGTTCTAGCACTCTCTAACAGCTACTAGACATTTTAATAGTTTTTTAACGACTTTCAAGCAACTACTAAAATGATTTTGACAGCACTCTAGTAGATACCAAGTGTTTTGATATTGGATAATTGGCCTCTTATAGTCACTGGTGTTCTTGCACTTTTGTGGGTGCTTCTATCTTTAACTAATGATTTTGGCCCAAGGGTGCCTCTTAGGTGGTTCTTGTGTCATTTTGAGCTGTTGTAGCATTTATAAAATTAAATCCATATACTTGCAGGCTGATGAGGGTTAATGTTCTATAAATAACCTCTTGAGTTGTAAGTGTATAGCTCATCAAGTAATAAAGTGTATAAAAGTTTGAATATCATTCCCACGAGGATCAAGTACTAAACATCTTGTTTTTGTATTATCTAGAAATCCAATGTAAAAAAGGTTTAAATGATGAATTAAAACTTAGTAAATATAAACAAAGTAATTGTAAATAAAACAATCAATATAAGAAGTTAGCTAGAGGTTTAACTTCACTTTGTGACTTTCTAATAGGTTCTTAATCATTGACTAATTTGTTCTTTCACCAATTGTTACTAACGAGTCACTATGGTGATTAATTAATCCCTCTCGAGTAGAAATTGACATATAAGAGCATGTTAAGCTAACAATTCCTCAACTTAAAGGCTTAGCATCATTTAATTACCTCACAAAGCAAGACCCAATGGATAACAATGGTTTGTTAAGGTTCCTTAACTTAATAATAGAAAAAAGGGTTGTTAAAGGATTCGTTCTATGAAAAACATGTCTCCATTGTTGATTCTCGAAACTAATATGATTAATAGCCAGTTTATCAAAAGTATAAGCACTCAATAATTACTAGCATAAATAATTAATGAAACCAAAAGTACTTAGATTAAAAAAACTCAATATAAGTTATACAAGACTCATTTCAACCCTAGCATAAAGAAATTGGCTCATAATAGAAGAATGAGAAGAATAAACAATCAAATTAAAGATATTTGAAGTCATAAACTTCAATTCTGAAGCTCTTAGATGATTTCCCTCTTCCTCCTCTTTGCTTCTAAAACTTGTTTCATTGATTTCTTGGCTTTTTTAATGGTTATTTAACGCCCTACATGGGTTCCCCCCTTATTGATTGCATTTTGAGTCCTTAAATAGTGCTCTTGAGGTAGTTACTAATTTGGAACCTTAGGAAATTGGAAAAGGAAGAAATTAATTAAGATTTGAAAATCTCATTTTTTGACTTTCTCGTACATACAACCATGTGAATGGTTATGTAGAATGATTCTGCCTGACTTGCTTCTTGGATGTTATGATTAACTTTTGATCCTAATGATAGTTAAATTAGATTAAATATAAAGCATGAAAGCTATATCCCTATGCCTTAGCATTCCAATGGATTTTGAATGACCTCATTTAGAGCTTTATAGAGGGAGATATCTCTGAAATGCCGAACAGTACATAAAATTGGTAATTAGGTTGCCTTCTCTTGCTCATTCACTAGTTTTCTCCCTTTTAAACCTATAAAACATAAATTCACTTCCTTTAATACTTTCCATATGCAAAATTAACATAATAACATCAATATTTGAAAGGAATTATGTAATAACCATTTTCATTTACAAACCATGGTATTCGTGTCCAAAAATACATGTGCATAAAGGTTGATTCTTCGCACGTACACAATCCAACCTGTATTTAATGTATATATATGTTGACTAATGTTCAAATTTAGTGACCATAAACTGGTCCTATCTAGATAAATGTACATAACACAAGGAGAGAGAGAGTTAGAATTCAACCGATGACCTGTGTTCCATGTGTCTATATGTTAAAACCCCATGCTCTAAGGTATCCAAACCCTATGCTTCAATATCTAACAAACATAATTATGATTTAACCTATACGATTCAATCACATATACATGTAATAGAATATAACCACATCGTAAAATCATCACACATGCACATTAGAATCCAATTATGGCTTTTACTCATCATTTGATGCGACCAACCTTTATGGTAGGTTTGGTCCTCTCTCTTGCGCTTCCTCAAAGTGTTGAGATCCTAACATTTGATACATACAAGGTTATAAGTATGTCAAACTAATTATGAATGCTTGGTATGCAACTATAGGCATGTTTCATGCAAATAGACCTAGTATTTATGCATATTTTTCTTATATGGCAGCCTAACCTTGCAACATTATAAATTATAATAACTATTACTATACTTATCCAAATGACCTTATTCTTTTTTCTAAATAAACTAGACACATAATTATACAACATATTTAAATTTCAGATCAATACAAGATATATACAAAATGTGGTAAATTTTTTAATTCTGCCTTATTTTAATGCCATCATAGTTTGAGTAGGTCTTATAATCTTGGGTATATCTCAAATTTTACAAATCAAATTGCAAAACTGATTTAGCAAAAGTTACAAAACACATAAAGGAACATTTTTCATGTTTTACTCATTGTCTAATTCTATCTATAAAGTCACCAAAACAAATGACCAATCTCAGGGTGAGGAGGTTTTCAACACATTGAGAATTAGTCACAATAAATGAGCAATATCTCATCAACCATGATATATTTTACAGGAATGTAGATTAGACATAATATACAGTTTTCAAGTTGGAATATCACCAAATTTCCATTCTATGGCCATAAAATTCTTGAAAAATAGAACTAGGAGATGAAAAAGGTTATATTAGGTTCAGGGTTAGTCACAATTAAAGAGGTATATCTTTTTAACATAACAAATCAAGCAAAACTACTTTACAGTTATTTATAGTAGATATAACCCTATAAATTTTATATTTTCACTTTGTCTAAATCAACACATAAGGTCATCAAAATATATGAAAACAAAAAGACTAAGGAGATTTTGTTAGTTGTGAACCAGCTCTAATGAAGGAGCCATAGTTGTCACTCACACCAAATTAAGAAAAACTGTTTTACATGCATTTATATGGGACATAATGCTACAACTCTTATAGTTTACACTTTCCCCAATTCATCTTCTAGGGTTATGAAATTGTGAATTAAAAAATATGCTCTAACAATAAAATCAACACAATTAGCTCTTGTTTCTCTTGAATTACAACTTCCATACATGAGCTCTACCTCAAATACTCTATAATTCTTACTAAGCATCCATGATTAACATGTCATGAGGGAGTAATTTCATATGGGAAGAAGATAAATTAACTTACCTCTTTTTCCAAAATCAGAAAAGCTTAGGGGCCATTCCAAGCATTTATCTAATGTGTATGTTCATATGGGATTGAAAATCATTTATGCAATGAATATATTCATGTGAGAATGCCAATAAATGAGAATAGGGATGTTACAAATTAGTTATGAAATATATATTTATTTATAAATTATGCACCAAATAAATTCTCCCAAACTTAAACTCTTGCTTGTCCTCAAGCAAGAAGAATTCCAAGTAAAACCCAATAACTCAAATGATCAAAATCAAGTTCCAAGGTCTTAAGGAGAATTTTATCTCAATAATAACCAAAATGTTTATCAAATAAGCAAATAAACTTACAACAATAATATGTTCCTATTGGACTAGGTTGGTTAAACCTAAGTCAAATACCTCTTTTGATCTTGACAATAAAGATTGATAGGAACTAATGTTTTATTCAAGTGTTGTTTTTGCAGTACATAAGTTAGTTTTTCATTGGAAGTTGGATGGAACACTAAATCTCTAACTTTGAGGAAGACATTGAAATTTGCGATCATGAACCTCTAATTCATGACTGCAACCTTACAATAAGGATGGATAAAGTTAGGCCAGAAGAATTTATAGAGGAAATTGCATGCGATCTAGCCAAGGGGAACTTGACTATCACATAGAGGAATTCCTGGTGATGTATATACATGTCACGACCGCAAATTTCATAGTTACAAGGAGGGAACCAAGTTTGCAACCATAACAGGTCAAATGTCCAAAACAACTGTTGGAATATCAAAATTTACAAACATAAAGCACCTGACATGACTGCAACCAAATAAGGTATTTTCTCCTCACTAAATAAAGGAATTCACAATCTCAATCGTGGCTAATAAGTACATCAATCGTGATCGCAATTTTTGGTTAAACAAATAAACACAACAACTATATTTCTTAGAGCAACAATGACACATTGACACATGGATTAGTCGTTAGACACAAAACGTGGTTCTTTACTATGATTTTAGGCTTCCTAGTGAAGATAGGAAAATTGCAAAATGCCAATCATGATGGCGACTTTTGTTTGACAAGCATTTAATGCAAAAATCTACGTACCTTCCCTTAGAGATTTAGGGATAGTTTGTGAGTAATGTCTATTTGGTGGATGTTGGCTATAAATACTCCACCAAACATTTGCAAATGCAAAAGAATTTCATTTATTGTAATAAAACTCTTGCAAATTTGATTCATAACCTCTTATTCCTTATGAATTCTTTATTGTTTGGTGTTAACATTAAACACTTTTGTAATTGGGTTGAGACTTAGCCTAAGCTTCCAAAACTCTTATGAAGTGTGAGCCTATCTAAAACACTTGAGTGAGGTTTTATGTGACCCTAGAAACACAAAGTGTAAGGGTTGTGTGTGAGCCAAAAACACAATTATATACATTTGGCGTGAGCTTGGAAACACTAATTTTAGTTGAGTGAAATACCCAATTCTGAAAAATTGGTGAGTGGCAGTAGGGTTTGTTAACATCCAAACCATTATAAATAACTTGTCCTTATTGCTTTTATTTCTTTTCAATTCTCTTAACACCCAACCTTCCCTCCAAAATTTGTCAATCTTCCATCAATTTAACCCCTATTTCTTAATGCACAAAGGCCAACAAGTGGCATTAGAGAATTGTCTCATTTTCAAAGCTTGATTTCATGGGAAAAGATCATGGCACAGAAAGATATCCATACCTATTTCAAGTCTTATTTTGATGGATCCGACTGTACTCATTAGAAGTATAGGATGAAAATTTATTTGGATAACGATGTGGTGGATCTTTGGGACATAGTAGATAAAGAGTGGAAGCCACCTACTAAGGTGATGGATGGAAGTGAAAAATTGTTCCTAAAAGAAAAGTGGGTTGAAGCTCATAAAAGATCCAATGGAAGAAACAAGATAGCTATGGAAATCCTTATGAGTTCTTTCTTAAGAGAAGAAATTGGAAGGGTCCAACATTGCCTAACAACTCATGAGACTTGGAAGGCCTTGGAGAACTACCATGAAGGCACTATGTTGGTGAAGTCTAGCAGGCTTTAAATATATGTGATGAAATGGGTGATGTTTATGATGAAGAAGAATGAAAGCATCACATATATGATGAATAGACTCTTTGCAATTGTCACAAACATGATGAAGTTTGGCAAAATTCTCACTAATCATGAGGTAAATTCAAAAATCCTTCAATCTTGGCCTATTGGAAAGTTTGGTGCCAGGGTTTGCAGTATCTAAGAGTCAAATCCATAGATTAGAAATGTACCAACTGATGTTTTAATAGGCAAGCTTCTAACTTATAAGCTATCCTTAAAGAAGGATGAAGAAATCAAGAAAATGAGAGGACAAGGAGACAAATTAGAGAAATCAGAAAGAAGAACCTTGGCTCTCAAATCTTCATCCAAGGAAAAGGAAGTTGAGGTGGCCTCAAGTGAAGAGGAAAGTGACAAAGAGGAGGAGGAGCTGGCCATGCTTTCAAGAAGAACAAAGGAGTAGACAATGAGAAGAAAAGAAAGAAGATGCTTCACGAAAGCATCTTCAAACCCCAAGGAAAGATTGGGTGATGTTACATGCTATGAATGTGGTAAACATGGTCACATCAAATGTGACTGCACTAAATTGAAGAAGAAGAAGAAAGGGTACAAGGAAAAGAGGAAAAGCTTCAAAGGCACTTAGGATGACAACTCAAGTAAGGAGGAGGAAGAGGAGGAAGTTACAAACTTATGCTTTATGGCACAAGATGATTAGTCAAATGAGGTAAGTTCTTCTCCCTATTCTTATGTAGAATATAATGAGTTAGATGATGTAAATGATGAGCTTTTAGAAACACTCATCGTGAGATGTGACAAATACAAGTCAAATGAAATCTTACATGAAAAAATGCTATCAATTAGAGGATAAATTTAAATCCTTAAACAATCTTGCAAATAAATCAAGGACTTCAAATGAAGAACTCAAAAAATCTATTGAGAGTCTTTTAAAATCATCTTCATCCCTAAACTCTTTAAGAAAGAAAAATGACTCCTTAAAGGGTGAAGTTATTGAGCTTAGAAATTTTATTTCTAAGCTTTACAAGGGAATGAAAGCTTTGGATATATTTATTGTATCTCAAAGACCACCTTTAATGAGACATGGTCTAGGCTTTAATGGGGCCTCCTCTTTTACACCATTACCTACGACCTTCATTAGAGCCTCAATGATACGAACAAGGTTGGATTGATCCTTACCCATATGCTAAAGAATAGTTGCCCAACATCTATCAAACCAAGTATTGGAGTTTTGATCTTCAAATCCCAACTAGACCTCTAGAAAACTTGTTTCTAGCAACCTAAGTTATAAAGATTCAAAGTTGTGTTAACACAAACCTTAAATTAACCAAGCCAATTTAAGATCAGAATTAACAAGTTTGTGAAATTATTAAGCCTTCACTCAACCATCTCACCAAGTCAATTCAAGAACTCAAGAAGAGAATTTAATCTCACAAGCAAAATTGCTAACAATAATAATATTAATTGAATTAATCCCTCTTGATAGAATATGAGGGCTATTTATAGCCTTACAGTGCTTAATCCAAAACCAATTAGGATTTGGTTTACATTCCCTAACATGATTCAGTATTTCTTAATGTAATATGGAAAAAGCAATCTTAAACTAAATAGCAAAACTAAAGAAACATTATGATTGGTCAACAAGATTAGACTAAGATACTTTCCTAACTAAAGAACAACTCTTCCTAAATAGAAAAGGAAAAGGATTCAACCTAATGAGGAAATCCTAATGGCATTAGGAAGTATTGCCAACTAAGGAAATCTTGTAAAAATCTTTGACTTTGGACCTTATTTCCTTGCTTACACTACTTGGGCTTCCTTTTACATGCCTTGGGCTTCTTTTTACATGCCTTGGCCTAATAGGGTCATGCTTGGGTGCTCTCTACAAGTTGGGCTCGATTGTATTAAGTTAAATGCTCCATTTGAAGAGTTTAAGCTCCCATCAGCATTTAATTAGGCTTCATACATCCTTTGCTCTTCTTAGGGTAATCCAAGTGTAACTCCTTGTTGCATGAATGCTCCAATTGGCTCCTTCAACTTATTTAGTCTTCCCCTTGTGATTGGGTCTTGAAGTTGAAGTGAATCCTCTGTTAACCTGTCTTGGCTATTTGCATCACTTAACTCCTTAAATATCTAGCATTGAGGTAGTTATTAGGAAAAGTTCTCCAAACACTAAGCCACCATTGCCCAAGGGCAAAAGAAAGGCACCTCAAGGCTTAAAACCAACTCCAAAGAAGACAAATGATGCATATATTTACACTAAGATGCATGCTCATGCAAAATCACATAGAAAATTCACTTCTACACCTAATCGGACATGCTCATGTTCACATTCACATCATCTTGGTATGAGAAAACCCCCTACTCATACCAAAGCCATGTATAAGAGGAATACTCATAAGTCTGAACTCCAATGTCACTATTACATGAAGTTTGGTCACATCAATATTCATTGTCATATTAAGAAGGCACACCTTAAGTAAGAGGATCTTTCTAGGCCTAACCCAATAGGACCTAAGTATGTTTGGGTACCAAAACAAAAATGATTTATTTGTGTTATGTAGGATTGTTTGGTAGCCACCGATGAAGCAAATGATTGACATATGGATAGTGGATGCTCAAAGCACATGACAGGCAACATGAAACTATTTATGGCCTTAAAAGAGAAGGAGGGTGGCAATGTCACATTTGGAAACAATGCCAAGGGTAAGGTAATTGGAATTGGCACAATTGGTAAGAATTATTGTTCTCTTGTTAATGATGTTTTGCTTGTTGATGGATTGCAACATAATTTGCTTAATATAAGTCAATTATATGAAAAGGGTAGTAAAGTCACCTTTAACCCTCGAGAATGTCGAGTTACCACTTTTGTGGATAAAAAGGTAGCCTTTAAGGGTGAAAGGAAGGACAATACCTACCTAACTGACTTAGACAATTTGGCTAACTAAATGGGAAAGTAACATCAATCTTCTTTCAAAGCAAAGAATGTTGCAAGTACATTTAAACATCTTCAACTTATCCATATGGACTTGATAAGACATACTAGGAGTGCTAGTTTAGGTGGAAAATATTATGCATTCATCCTAGTTGATGACTACTCTAATTTTACTTGGGTATCCTTTCTAGCTCATAAGCATGATACTTTTGATGCTTTTAAAAGTTTTGAAAAAGAGTTCAAAATGTAATGACTAATTCATTTTAGCTCTGATACCAATAACTATAACAACCATATTCATTTACATAACTCATATCATTCATGTTCAAAATACATATGCATAAAGGTTTTATCCATCCTACACACAATCAAACATTTATTTGATGTGCATATATGTATATGACACAAG
>CATIWR010642331.1:0-17162 GCA_949677035.1 Omphalea diandra | reverse complement strand
CCAAACCCACAAAACTTTATTTCGAGACTCATTCTTTTTTTTATATATATATATATATAGATATATATATATATATATATATATATATATATATATATATATATATATATATATATATAATTTGTGAATATATAACAGTTTATTTGAGTATGAATTTTTTTTTTTAATTTAAAACTGAGATTGAATTGTATTATATTAAACTGAAATGAATTGATTTTTTTCGATTCAATTCAATTTAATTCTTCGTTTTTTTATTTCAATCTTGTTCCTTTCATTTTTCAAAGAACAAGTATTCGATCCAATCCTAGTGTTTTCATCTACTTTTGGACTCATCTGCTTTGTCCCTTGCAAGAGATTTTTTACAAGCGAGCTACAAGTTCATAAGAAAGCAATGGTTGGTTTTGCCTGCTTTTACTGTAAAACTATTTTAGCTTTTTGTAAATTGAGAGGATTAAGTTAATAAATATTTTTTAGAGTTATTAGTATTTGATTAAGTTAGTTAAGTGGTGTTTGTTAATTACTCTGAATTGTTTGTAAAATAATAAAAAAAAAAAAAACCATCTAAACACTATATTAGTTTGATTCAACATTTTGTTTCGAAACATCTAAAAACATCTTCAAATATATATATATATATATATATATATATATATATGAAGCAAAATACATTAAACTATTCCCATTTTGTTTTCACGTTCTCATGTCATTAGTTCAGTTGACATATTATTATAATAACCATATCATTATAGCAGACAAATGTAAAGCATTCTGGCAATTTTTTTCTAGAATGATCTTAAATCTATATTTTTAATATTCAGGAATCCCATTTATATTCGTAAAATAATGCCAACAAATTCAGTTAAATAATCAACTTCTAATATGTAACGATCATTGGCAGAGAAAAGTTTTGTTCAGTTAGCATAATTCTACAAAGGTTTTGTTCCTTGTTTTGTAAAACCTTTCCATAATAATAACTTGCCAAGTTCTTATGGATCAGGAAAGCCATTTAAAAATTCTTTAAAGAAATAGTAAACAAATATAGAATCACTAAAAATTAAATATAATTAACTTTGTCCCCCATAATTGCCAGTGCAGATCCTTGCTTGAAGAAGACTGTAAACTACAAATTGATTGATATAACTTGAGGAAATCAAACAGGAAAAGTAGTAGCCGGGATGCAGTAAATAATGATGGTGGATCAGAAAAATTAATTTATCATATACTGCAGAAAGCAAGTAATAGAAGCACTGGTGACCATACCAGAGAAAATGATTAAGGCCAGAAACCAGATCTCTCCAGATGAAGCAGACAATCGAAGGAGGAAGGCAAGAGTTGAGAACGACGTCGTCTAAATCAATGACGGAGTTTCGTTGTAAGAGAAAACAGTAATCAAGTTTGGACTTTCCCCCATAATTGCCCAAGGAATCCGACAAAATCTCAAAAAAAAAAAAAAACCCCCGACAACACCCGGCTGCACGGAAAAGCCAATCGGATCCTTAGTCATAAGCCCCTCCCAACATAATTGCCCATGCACAAACCCTCCTGGTTACAGTGCAATTCCTTGGTCAGTTTTATTGTGTGTGCGTGTATATATATATATATATATATAAAAGAAATAGAATTAACAAAAAAATATGATATAAAAACATAAATATTTTGATTCAACAAACTATTTCGAAATAAAACATAGAAAAAATAGTGTTACACAAATTTTTATCTCTATCACACAAACTCTTCAACATAGCGCACACTCATCATCCATTTCCATTGAATTATTTGATTTATCATTAAGACCTCCATAATTATTTTTACCTCCGCCTCAACATGCATTGTCTCTACTTGCACTACAGAAAATGTAACGTTCTAAATTATTCTAAATTTTTCACAAGGATAATTTTAGTGATTTAAATATTAAATGTGTTTTTTTAATTTATTTTGACTAATAATTGAGTTAGAAGTATAATTTGAGAGTTTTAGATATAATATGTCATATCTAGAAATTATCATGAGCATTTAAATATAATATTGATATATAATTAGTTTGAAGGCATCTAAGTAATTTTGCAAAAAAGTAATTTTATTAGATAATTAATATTAATTATTTATTTCAATTATTTATTACAGAAAATAATTACTAAAACGTATTATTAAATTTTAAAATTCAGGATTGATTGATTAATTGATTTTATGGGTTAACATATTATTTAATTTGAAGATTGAATTAATTTTAAAGTTAAGTAACGACTAAATTGTAATTTAGCTAGGTTAACTATATATATATATATATATATATACACTAGCTGAAGGCTCGTGGGTTGCTGTGGGATTAATTAATTTGTTTTTTTATATATTCAAGTTTTAAGATTTTCAATGATAGAAAAATAATTATATATAATGCTATTCATATATTTCAAGAGTATAATAATATTATATCTCAAACCCTTAGATATATGTTGCAATAATGACCATAAATAATTAAAAATAGTAATACTATTTTAGGCAAATAATCAACAGAATTAAAGGGCTTTTGAATAGATAAATAAATAAGTACATGGAATAATTGTTGTCCTGGAGATGAAAACATAAAGGATTTTCAAGGTTTATTTTGTGATCAATATTCCACACTTTAGAGTTTGTAAATTTTAATACTAACCAACAGAAGAGTTTTCTTCCATCTTTGTCAACTAACAACAAACTAAATATATTCATCATTATCTGTTGCAAAAATGGGAACCAAAATGAGAAATACATCTAGAAAATAATCATATTCAGGTACACAGCTAAGAGCTGAGGTAGACATACACCTGAAGAATATTTGCTGCTCCAGACCCCACGTTGCTTGCTACACCAATAATGTACGAAAGTATTACATCTATATATTTTCATATATAATTAACCCATAAATTAAATTGTTAAAGTATACTTTCCAACCTAAAATTACCAGCTGATTCCAAAATAGATCTCATATAATATGTATAGATATTGAACCCTCCAAATTGTTATAGTGTCATCAAACCAAGTCCAATCTGATTCAATTCTAAGTTAAAACAACGCATTCAAGAAAAATTCATTCAAAGAGTCTAGGAGAAACAATTAAGTAATTTATTAGGCTCACGATAACTACACAATATATTTTCATTGGAACAACTCTTTAATTTCATTTTTTGTTATCTGATTAAATTTTCATATATAATCCTCTCAAACTTTTCAAAAAGAAAAAATAGATAAATAAAAAATTTTATATTAGCCAAAAATATCACAGTGATTTCATTTATTTCATGAGCAATATCAGCATTTCTTCCTCTGAGTCGCTGGAGAGCAACCTGCAGCTTTTTTTCTCCTCCAACTTTTGGCTACAGAAAACTGTACCCTTCAATAAAAATCACAATGGCTATTGTTAACTATAAAAGACATAGCAAAATACATCGCTTTCTCATCATATTCGCATTGATTTTAGTATTTTTTTTTTAAGGAAAGAAATATTTTTTAAAAAAGAAAGAAAAATCCATAAAAGGATTAGGCTTATGAATCCAACAACATCTTCGTCTGATCACATCATAGTCACCATCTCATCACCCCAAGAAAAGGAGCCAAACCTACATCCACAATCCGACAACTAAAAAAGTATGCAAAGACATGATTACATGACCCTAAATTCCTTAATTTTTCTCTTTCTTAAAACCAAAAAAAAAAAAAAAAATCATTGATGAAGATAGATGAGAAATAAAAATTGAAATAGAAAAAACCCTCTCACAGTAGAAATGTACAAAAAAAAAAAAAAAAAAGGACTAATGAATCAATGCTCACCTAATTTACAATGCCTAAGTTACCAAGAATCCTTGGCTTTTATCAAACATGTGTTAATCTGACCCATAATTGTGTATTTGAAGGGCTAAAATAATATAGTTAATATGAGTAGCAGTCTTGCTTATCACATAGAAAAGAAAATCAAATCTCAAGTTCTACCATTATCTGATAAAGTGAAAACTTCTATTTTTGATAAATGTGATTTTGCGATTTGTTTATTAGCTAAATTTTATCATGTGACATAATTTTATTGGTGAAATAGTGCCAAATCTGTAACTTTGTTACATTAATTTGACATGATATCAGATTTTATATATTATTTCAATTAATTATGTATCTAAAATTTGGATACCGGATTTTTTCATTTTAAATATAAATTTATTCATTTTTATTTACTTTTTGTATATATTTAAACAAATTTTATAGTGATAGAAACAAAATTTCTTCAAATATATATAAAAAGTAAAAAAATGAACAAAAGAAATTATGTATCCACATGTAATTAATTAAAATAATATACAAAATTCAGTATTAAATTAGATAAATATAACAAAATTACGGATCTGATACTATTTTGCAAACAACGTTATATCACAAGATATAGTTTTGATAATAAACAAATTACAAGATCATATTTACTAAATAAAAAACCTATAATGTAGAGAATTTTGTATGTTACTCATCATCTGATAATTATAGTGGTCCTAAATAGTTGAGGCCATTTTGAATATCTACCCCCCACACCCCCCCCAACAAAAAAAACCCAGCAATCCCCCTTAAAATAAATAAAAAAGAAAATCAGTAAAATAAGCAAAACTTTCATAGAAAATCACTAACATAAGCAAAGCATTTAGTAAAATATCCAATCATCCATTAAAAAATTGAAAAAGAAAATAAATATAGTCTAAAATCAAACCGGAACATTCAATAATATCAGAAAATAAGCGAAATCCAATTAAATTAGTGTTAAATTAAAGACGAAGAATTTTTATAATTTAAATTTTAAAATAAAAATAAAAATTTTATTTTTAAAATAAATTTTAAATATTTTAAGAATTTAAGTAAAATCAAATTCAAGTCAATAAAATAAGATCAAATTAATTCAAATTAATTAGAAATCGAGTTAGATTTGAATTAATTATTTTAAATCACTTTGAGTTCAAATTATTTTGAATATTTTCAAATCTAATTAAAATGAAATTATTTTTTAAAATAAAATTCGAGTCAAATTTTTATATCCAATAAAAAATTTGACTCCTCTACCCAAAAAGAAGGTCTTTTTGATTCCACTAGCATTACACTATAGCTAAAGAAAGGAAAGACAGGTTACAAGCAAAAAATTATTCCATTTTTGAAAGACTGGATAAGGCCGTTGATGTTTCTAGTTTTATGCTTGGTCCGCCAACATAACATCATTCTTTTGCAGCAATTCAGCAAATGCACCAAGAACACATCATATTGCCAATAAGAGCCAAGTCTCATATTCTCTCTTTTTAATGAAAGCATCAATCTTGATGTGGCGTAAAAAGGGCAGCCCCATTACATGCAAACTTTAAGCATTGAAACATTAATAAAGATATAATTTACTTTCTTGGAAGATACCAAGACATTTTCTTCCTACTTGAAATCCTAATAATGATCCTTTTGGACCTCATGCCTCCTCAAATCCTCTTTGAATAGAATTAGAACATTCTTCCTTACATGCATTTCACCTTAAGATGCTCGCCAGGCCGATGAAACCGAGATGTTTGATTTTTCACATCTTATTCTTTCATTATTATTTTTTAAATGTTATTTAATCTCAAAATTTATATGAAGTATCTTTTAACATGTCTGTTATGATATATAATTTTATAAAAAATTTTTGGAGTACCAAATATATTTGTTTAAGGTCAATATATATTTGTTGTCCTGTAAAAGTTATCAAGTAAGATATGTTAGAATTTTTTTTTATGTTGACTAATATTAATTATTGATTTCTTTTAATTTTTTTATAAAACGAACTGAATAATATGGTTTATTGATTAGTGGGTAAACCTAATTAATTGTAATCAAATGAGTTACGGACTTATGACACATTTTAGTAGGTCGATATGAAAGACGGTCATGTATAGACTTAATTTAACATAAACTTATAATGGGTGAGCCTGTTAAATTCATTATGAATAGACTAAATCCCCTCTCCTGCCTTCTAACCATAACCCTAACTGCTACACCATTTGTAGCCGTATTGAGAGAAGGTCAAGAAGAGAAAGACTTAGCTTTCTATTTTTATTCTTCTGATATATTTCTTTGTGCTTAATTTCAGTGGTTATAATTATGACTCAAAACAATTTCGAATCTAACGCACAAATAAATATGAAATTCGTTTTGCTTAACTATTGATTGGTTTCTAAATTCATATACTAGATTCTGAATAAATTTATACACGTGGTATTAGAGTTTAAGATTGTATATGATTTAAAACCCTAAATATTTTGTATTGATAATTTATTATAAGTCTATTTACTTGTTTTATCCGAAGAAGAGATTAATTAAGAAAAAATTGTTGATATGTTCATCTAACGGTCAACCGTGAAGCTTGTTCATTCTCTATGCTTCAACTTTTGTTTCCACCAGGCAAAGATCTTGAAACTTCATCGGCAGCTTTGGAAAAGGAAGTTGGTCCAAAACAACATTCATCTAGTTTAATTTAGTTACAAAGGTTTATTCTCTCCTAAAAGCAAACCTCACTCCGACCTAGGTCTGTACCGAAGCTGAGAGTTTAACTATATGGGATTGTACCCGAGAGTTTAACTATATGGGATTGTACCAATCATGTACAATCGCATAATATGAGACAATCGTGTAATATGAGATAATCCCGTTTAACTATATATGAATATTTAGGTGGTTTATATATAGTTAATTGTCGATTTATAATTTAGTGATATTAGATTTGTAATTAAATAAATAAATAAATAAATAATAATAGATATTTTATTTGTACATATATGAAATAATAATAATGTATTTAAAATTAAGGTATATTGTGTTTGATACCTTCTATAGGTTTGATGTATATATTTGTATTTGGTATGTATTTTAATTGAGCTTTTATTAATCTCTAATTAAAAATAATTTTAAGGGTTGATATGGATAGTACCACCAAAGTGAAACATCCATTGAAATTCATAGAGTTATTTTTAATTTTTGCGAAGAGATAATTGTAAATTAATATATATAATAACCTGTCCAAAGGGGTTATTAAATACATTGATTTTAGGAGTGAGTGTTAGTATGAAGCTATTTGTGTTAAGAGTTGCATTAGTTTAGAGAGTTTGTTTGCCTGAAGTGGATAGATTTCTCGAAAATTGGTGTAATCTCGATTGTGTGCTTCATAACTAAAAATTCTATTGCATGTGCATGTTCTGCCTAAAGGGGAATGTGTAGTGATGCCAAAATTTTCTAAATTGTGTAAATTATAACTTTAATTTTGTACATAACCCAATTCTAATATATGTTTTTTTTTTGTCTCAAATAGTCTCCTTTAGTCTCAACAATAGTACTGCGACTATTGAACTCTTGACTAGCATAAACTTTAAGAGGTGGAAAAAAAACATTCAGTTTGTTTTGGGAATATGTGAGATAGATTATGCCCTTTATGAGGATGAACCTACTAAACCTACCCATGAAAGCAATGTCGAGGAAAAGGAATTACATGCTAAGTGGGAGAGATCTAATCGTCTTAGTCTTATGACCATTAGGAAAACTATTTCTAAATACCTTAGGAGTAGTTTACCCACTAATACTGCAAAAGTTTTTGTTGCTGCTGTAGAAGATAGGTACTTCGTATCTGATAAGGCTGAGGTTGGGACCCTTATGAGTCAGTTAACTAATATGAAATACAACCATAATGAGAGTATGAGAGATTACATTCTAAATATGGTTCACCTTCAAATCAAACTTAAGGTTTTAAACTTGATATTTCTGATGAATTCATAGTTCACCAAGCCTTAAATAATTTGCCTCCTGAATTTAGCCAAATCATGACTGCCTATAACACCCAAAACACTATCTGGACCATTAATGACCTTATAACCAAATGTTGAGTTGTTGATGTCTATAATTATATTTTCCTTATATTCGATTAAATTTGTTTTCTTATTTTTAGTAGATGATTCCTATAGATTTTGGGTGTAATTTATTTATTTTAAATATATGAATTTGATATACTATAAAAATATTAATATTTTATATTTGATAAGTTGTCATTAATACATTGAGAATATATTTTTAAAAAATTTATTATTGTATTTAGATTTCACGTACTTGAAAATTTATACCCTTCTTATTTTAGATATACATATAGGTTAGTGAGGTTGATGCTACAACCTTAGCTTCATGTCGGTTATAACCCTCAGATTTTGGGGCGTGACAAAAAACCTATCTTTCGATATTTGTTATATAATAAAGTCATTTTCTATGTATGTCTTCTAATACAAAAGCACTTGTCAGATTATATTTTCTTTTTACGACTTTAACAGTGGTTGAAACTCTCTCCTAACTATATGGACAGTTAAGCCCAAACCTTAGGCTCTTAAATTAGTAAGAACAGTTATAGCTCTTACTAATTTAAAAGCCCAAGGTGTGGGCTTAATTGTCTATGTAGCTAAGGCATGGGGTTGGTTGTCCAAGGTGTGGTTTTGTCATATCATATTTTCTTTTGATCGCTTTAATAGTGGTTAAAACTCTCTTAAGTAAATGGGTATTTAAACCCAAACCTTGGGCTCTTAAATCAGTAAAAATAGTTTTTATTGCTCTTGCTGATTTAGAAGCCCAAGGTGTGGGTTTGGTTGTTCATATATCTAATGAGGGAGTTTCAACTATTATTAAAGCTATCAAAAGAACACATGATATGACAAGTGCTATCGCATTGGAAGATATACATAGAAAAGTGACTTCTTTGTATGACGAATATCGAAAGACAGTTTTATGGTGCAAATAGAGACAATAACCATAGAGGTGGAGGCAAATATGATAATGGAGGTTCTGATGGTGAATCATATGATATAGGTGGTAGTGCAAAAGCATAATCCAGTTGGAAGGAAATGATGGACATGAGCTATATTGAAGGTTTGTACGATCAAGATAAAAACTAGTGTAACACCATTTTTTTCTATATTTTATTTAACAATAGTATATTAGATCAAGCATGATTTAGATATTTATGTTTTCATATCATTTTTTTAATGTTTGATTCAACAAACTATTTTGGAATGAAACATAGAAAAAAGAATGTTACATAAATTTTTATCTTCATCAAACAAACTCTTCAACATAGTCCATACCCATCATCCATTCCCGTTGGACTCTATTTCAGCATCATTAGAACTTTCATAGCCACCATTTGATTGATTATTAAGATTTCCATAATTATTTTTGTCTCCGCCTTAATAGGTATTGCCTCTACTTGTACCATAAAAACTTGTCTTCCAATATTAGTTACACAATAAAGTAACCATTTCTATGTTTGTCTTCTAAAACAATAACACTTATCAAATCATATTTTCTTGTAGGTTTTAATAGTGGTTGGAACTCCTTTAGCTACATGGACAACCAAGTCTGCACCTTGGACTTCTAAATCAGTAAGAGTTGCAACAGTGATTATCTCCAAGATAATCACAGCAGTTGCTCTGGCACATTTAGAAGCCCAAAGTGTAGACTTAACTGCTCATATAGCTAAAAGAGAGTTTCAAGCACTATTAAAGCCATCAAAAGAAAAAATGATCTAATAAATACTCTCGTATTAGAAGATATGCAGAGGAAAGCAATGGTGAATCAAATGGTGGAGTGAAAATACAACAATGAAAGTTCTAATGGTGAATCAAATGATGAAGTGGAAGTTCTAATAGTGCAAAAGCAAAATCCAATAAAAAGGGGATAATAGGTGAGGGCTAAGTTGAAGATGAAAATAAAAAATTAATGCAACACTTATTTTTCTATATTTTATTTTGCAATAGTCTATTAAATCAAACATGTTTTAGATATTTGTGTTTCTATCATGTATTTTTTATGTTTGATTCAACAGACAATTTTGAAATAAAATATAGAAAAAATAGTATTACATAAATTTTTATCTCCATCGAATAAACTTTTCAACATAGCCCACACCTACCATCTATTCCTGTTGAATTATACTCCTGCACCATTAAAACTTCCACCTCCATCATTTGATTCGCCATAATTATTTTTGCCACCACCTTAATAGGTGTACTGTCTTCACTTACACCACAAAAACCTGTCTTTCGATATTTGTTATCAAATAAAGTTACCTTCTTATGTATGTCTTTCAATACTAGTATTTGTCTTATCACATTTTCTTTTTATGGCTTTAACAGTAGTTGGAACTCCATCCTTAATATATGGATAGCCAAACCCACACTTTCAGTTTCTAAACTAACAAAAACAGTAACAATGTTTATCTCCAAGATAATCACTGTAGTTGCTCTAATAGATTTAGGAGCCCCAAGTGTGGACTTGACTTCCCATATAGCTAAGACGGAGTTCCAACCACTTTTAAAGCCATTAAACTAAAATGTAATCTGACAAGTGTTCTCGTATTAGAAGATCTACATAGGAAAGTGACTTTTCTATGTGATGAAAATTGAAAGACATTTTTGTGATGCAAGTGGAGACAGTCACTATAGAGGCAGAGACAAAAACAATGAAGGTTCTAATCGTGAATCGGATAATAACGATGAAAGGTTTAATAGTGCAAAAGTATAATATAATAGGAAGGAGATTATGAGTGTGACTTATGTTGAAGAGTTTGCTCGATGAAGATAAAAATAACATTGATTTATATGTTTTATTTCCAATAGTCTATTGAATCAAACATATTTTATATATTTATGTTTCTATATTATGTTTGACTCAATGGACTATTTCGAAATAAAACATAGAAAAATTTTATTTCCATCCAACAAACAGTTCAACATAGCAATCACCCACCATCTATTCTCATTGGATTATTCTTTTGCACCATTAGAAATTCCACCTCCACAATTTGATTCTCCATTATAATCTCTATAATTATTTTTTATCTTCGCCTCAATAAATACTACCTTCACTTGCACCACAAAAACCTATATTTCGATATTTGTTATGCAATAAAGTCACCTTCTTATATGTCTTCCAACACGAGAGCACTTGTCAGATCATATTTTCTTTTGATGGCTTTAATTGTGGTTGAAACTTACTCCTTGGCTATATGGACTTACTCATTAGCTACATGGATAGTTAAGTCCACACCTTGGGCTCCTAAATCAACAAGATAATTAGTGTTGTTGCTCTTGCTGATTTAGGAGCCCAAAATGTGGGCTTGGCTATCTATATAGGTAATGAGAGTTTCAGCCACTGTTATAGCTATAAAAAGTATGATCTAATAAGTGCTCTCATATTAGAAGACATGCATAGGAAAGTGATTTCTTTGTATAACATTTTTGTGGAGCAAGTCGAGAGAATACATATGGAGGTAGAGGCAATAATGTTACACAAATCTTTATCCTCATCGAACAAACTCTTCAACATAGTCCACACTTACCATCTATTCCCATTGGATTATGCTTCTGCACCATTAGAACTTCCATCTCCACCATTTAATTCACCATTAGGACCTTCATTATTATTTTATCTCTGCCTCAATAGGTATTACTGCCACTTACACCATAAAAACTTGTATTTTGATATTTGTTATGTAATAAATTCACCTTCTTATGCATGTCTTCCAATACGAGAACACTAATCAGATTATATTTTCTTTTAATGGCTTTAACAGTGGCTAGAACTCCCTCCTTAGCTACATGAACAACTAAGCCCACACTTTGAGCTCCTAAATCAACAAAAACAATGATAGTGATTTATCTCCAAGATAATCACTATTGTTGCATTAGCTGATTTATGTGCCTTAATTATGGACTTGATTGCCCATGTAGCTAAGGAAGGAGTTCCAACCATTGTTAAAGTCATCATTAAAAAGTATGATCTGGCAAGTGTTCTCTATTAGAAGATATGCATAGGAAAGTGACTTTTTTGTATGACGAAAATCAAGGCATTTTTATGGTGCAAGTGGAGCCAGTACCTATAAAGGCAGAGGCAAATACAACAATAAAGGTTTGGTAAATCAAATGATGGAGGTGAAAGTTATAATAATACAAAAGCATAATCCAATAGGAAATGGATGAAGTGTTTGGGTTATGCTAAAGAGTTTGTTCGATAATAGTGAATTATATATTTTATTTCTCAATAGTCTATTGAATCAAACATGTTTTAGATATTTATGTTTATATATCATACTTTTTTATGTTTGATTTAACAGACTATTTCAAAATAAAACATTTTAAAAATAGTGTTACATAAATTTTTAACTCTATTGAACAAACTCTTTAACATAACCCACACCCACCATCCATTTCCGTTGGATTTTGATTCTCCAACATTAGAACTTTCACCTCTATCATTTGATTTACCATTAAGACCTTCATAATTGTTTTTGCCTCTGCCTCAGTAAGTATTGGCTCCATTTGCACCATAAAAACCTATCTTCCGACATTTGTTGTTCAACAAAGTCACCTTTTTATGTGTGTCTTGCAATAAAAGAGCATTTATCAAATCATATTTTATTTTTATAACTTTAACAACGGCTGAAACTCTCTCTTTACCTACATGGACAACCAAACTCATACCTTGGGCTTCTAAATTAACAAATGCAGTGATAGTGATTATCTCTAAGATAAGATAATCATTATAGTTGCTCTGGCAGATTTAGGAGCATAAGATGTGAACTTGACTACTAATGTAGCTAAGAGGGAGTTCCAACCACTTTTAAAGTTATCAAAAGAAAATATAATCTGACAAGTGCTATTGTAGTAGAAGACATGCATAAGAAAGTGAGTTCTTTGCATGACGAAAATCAATAGACATTTTTGTGATGCAAGGGAAGACGATACCCATAGAGGCAGAGGCAAATACAACAATGGGGGTTTTAATAGTAAATAAAATGATAAAGATAGAAGTTTTAATAGTGCAAAAGCAAAATCCAGTAGCAAGGAGAAAATGAGTGCGAGTTATAATGAAGAGTTTGTTCCACAAAAATAAAAATTAGTGCAACACTATTTTTTCTGTTTTATTTTACAAGTCTATTGAATCAAACATGTTTTAGATATTTACATTTTTTTATATTATTTTTTTTAATGTTTGATTCAACAGACTATTTCAAAATAAAACCTAAAAAAAATAGTATTACAAAAATCTTTATCTCCATCGAATAAACTCTTCAACATAACCAACACTCGCCATCTATTCCTGTTGGATTTTACTTATACAACATTAAAACTTTCATCTCCACCATTTGATTCATCATTACAACCTTCATAATTATTTTTACCTTCGTCTCAATAAATATGGTTTCCACTTGCACCACAAAAACATGTCTTTTGATATTTGTTATACAATAAAGTCATCTTCCTATATATGTCTTTCAATACGAGTTCTTGTGTCAGATCATATTTTTATTTAATAGCTTTAATAGTGGCTGAAATTCGTACCTTGGCTACTTGAAGAACTAAGCTCACCCCTTGGGCTCCTAAATCAACAAGATAACCATTGTTGCGGCTCTTGTTGATTCAGGAGCCCAAGATATGGATTTAGTTGTCCATAGTACCTTGGCTACTTGAAGAACTAAGCTCACCCCTTGGGCTCCTAAATCAACAAGATAACCATTGTTGCGACTCTTGTTGATTCAGGAGCCCAAGATATGGATTTAGTTGTCCATATAACTAAAAGGGGAGTTTCAACCACTATTAAAGTTATCAAAAGAAATATCATTTGACAAGTGTTCTTATATTGGAAGATATGTGCATAAGAAAGTTTTTTGTATGATGAAAATCGAAAGACATTTTTATGGTGCAAGTTAAGATAGTACATATGGAGGCGGAGACAAATACAACAATGAAGGTTCTAATGGTAAATCAAATGATAGAAGTGGAAGTTCTAATAATGTAAAAGCAAAATCCAATAGAAAGGGGATGATATATGTGAGTTATGTTGAAGAGTTTGTTTGATAAAGATTAAAATTAGTGTAAAACTGTTTTTTCTATGTTTAATTTAACAATAGTCTATTGAATCAAACATATTTTAAATATTTATGTTTCTATATCATTTTTTTAATATTTGATTCAATAGACTATTTCGAAATCAAATATAAAAAACATTGTTACACAAATCTTTATCTCCATCGAACAAACTCCTCAACATAACCGATACCCACCATCCATTCCGGTTGGATTCTGCTTTTGTACTATTAGAACTTCCACTTCCACCATTTGATTCAACCATTACGACCTCCACAATTGTTTTTGCCTTCCCCTCAATATGTACTACCTCCATTTGCACCATAAAAACCTTTCTTTCAATAGTCACCTTCCTATGTATGCCTTTTAATACAAAGATACTTGTCATATCATATTTCCTTTTTATGTTGGAACTCCCTCTTTAGCTACATGTACATCCAAACCTACACTTTGGACTAACAATTTTGCAAGAGTAGCAAGATAATCATTGTAGCAACTTTTGCTGATTTTGGAGCTTAAGATATGCGCTTCATTGTCCATGTAGCAAAGAGAGAGTTCTAGGCACTATTAAAACAATTAAAAGAAAATATGATTTGACAAGTGCTCTCATATTGAAAGATATGTAAAGGAAAGTAACTTTTTTGTATGACGAAAAATCGAAAGACATATTTTTATGGTGCAAGATGAGATAGAACCGATAGAGGTGGAGGCAAATACAACAATAAAAGTTCTCATGGCAAATCAAGTTCTAAGTGCAAAAATAGAATCTAATAAGAAGATAATGATTAGTATGTGCTATGTTGAAGAGTCTATTCAATGAAGATAAAGATAAGTGTAACACTTTTTTATATGTTTTATTTCACAATAGTCTATTGAATCAAACATATTTTAGATATTTATGTTTCTACATCATTTTATTTTTATGTTTGATTCAACAGACTATTGTAAAATAAAACATAAAAAAATAGTATTACACAAATTTTTATGCCCATCAAACAAACTTTTCAACATAGCACATTTTCGTTGAATTATGCTTCTGCACTATTAGAACTTCCACTTATGTTATTTGATTCACCATTAGGACCTTCATAATTGCTTTTGTCTCCATCTCAGTAAGTGTTGTCTCCACTTGCACAAAAAAAAACCTATCTTTCTATATTTGTTATACAATAAAGTCACCTTTCTATGTATGTCTTCCAATATAAGAATATTTATCAAATCATATTTTCTTTTTGTGACTTTAATTGTGGTTGAAACTCTCTCATTAGTTACATAGATAGCCAGGCCCACACCTTAGGCTTCTAAATCAATAAGAGCAACGACAGTGATTATCTCTAAGATAATCATTGCAGTTGCTCAAGTTGATTTAAGAGCCTAAGCTTGACTGTCTATGTAGCTAAGAGGGAGTTTCAGCCACTATTTAAAACCATAATATATATATATATATATATATATATATATATATATATATATATATATATGAAGTGCTCTCATATTGGAAGATATGTATAAGAAAGTGACAAGTACCCATGGAGACGAAGGTAAATACAACAATTGAAGTTCTAATTATGAATCAAATGATGGAGGTAGAAATTCTAATAGTGTAAAAGCAGAATCTAACATGAAAAGAATGATGGGTGTGTGCTATATTGAAAAATTTGTTCGATAAAAATAAAAATCAGTGTAACACTACTTTTTCTGTGTTTTATTTCGCAATATCTATTGAATCAAACATCTTTTAGATATTTAGTTTTTATACCTTGTTTTTTAGCTAATAGTATTTTTAATATATTATATATATTTGAAGATGTTTTTAGATGTTCAGATGTTTTGAAACAATGTGTTGAATCAAATTAATGTAGCATCTAGATGGTTTCGTGTTTTGCAAAGAATTCAAAGTAGTTGATCAAACACTACTTAGCTAACTTAATCCAATACTAATAAGTCTCAAAAATTTTCACTAAGTTTTGTGTTTTGCAAAGAATTCAAAGTAGTTAACAAACACCACTTAACTAACTTAATCAAATACTAATAACTCTCAAAAAAATTCACTAACTTAAGCCTCTTAATTCTCAAAAAGGTAAAATAGTTTTACAATAAAAAGCAAGCAAAGCCAACTATTGCCTTTGTTATGAATATGCAACAATCATTGTTACGCATAGGAAAAAAACTCTACAAGCAACAAAGTAGATTGATCTAAAAGCATATGAAAATACTAGGGCAAGACCAAATCTTTAGTCTTTAAGAAATTAAAGAAACAAGATTGGAATAAAAAAATGAAGAACCGAATTGAATTGAGTCCAAAAAACAGTCCAATTCACTTAGATTATTCAATTCTATTGGGCAATTCAATTTAATCCAATACAATCTAATCTCAGTTCTAAATTAAAAAAATAAAATTTTCATACTCAAATAAATGCTACATATTCACAAATTAAAATATGCATATAATTAAAAAATATTGTATCTACATATGTTATTATTGTTGCTTCCATTGTTGTTAGTTTATAGAGAAATTAAAAACTTAAGCATATATATATATATATATATATTTCATCTATATAAGAATGACTATTCTTCAATTCATTGAAAATATAGTTTCATTAATTGAAAATATAGAATAAAATAAAGATACAAAATTTTATAATGTAAAAGTTTCACAAATTAAAATTTTACATTTAAAAGAAATATACAATTAAAATCTCACCTTAAGATAGAAAACTCAACCATTGCCTTTCTTATGAATATGTAACAGTTGTTGTCACTCCCTTGCAAAAAAACTCTTGCAAGGCATAAAGCAGATAAGTCCAAAAGCTCTGCAAGGCACAAAGCAGAGCTGTCCAAGGTAAAATATAATTTTTTAGAAGATTTCTTTGGAGGAGAGAGAATAAGAGCATAGTTTTGCTGATATTCTAATGCTATTAGCGATTAGTTTAATTTTTTCTTGAAAAAATATTTAAAATATTTTTATAAATAAAAATGAGAAAATTTTTTCTTCTGTTAATCTAAAATGTAAGTTGACCTTAAATAATAAAAAAAAGTCATTCCATTTACTACAAATAGTAAAATTTATCTTTAGAATTCCTTAAAAAAAACATAATTATCAATTTTTTTTCAAATTCTTGAAGTAATCATATATATATATATATATATATATATATATATATATATATATATATATATATATATATATATATATATATATATATATTTATATATATTTTAAAAATATAAATATTTATA